>JBAMHX010000015.1:1442854-1453875 GCA_037177515.1 Pseudomugil tenellus
TTTGCAGACTGTTCTTGCAGACTGTTCTTACAGCCTGTTCTTGCAGACTGTTTCCAGCCTGTTCTTGCAGACTGTTTCCAGCCTGTTCTTGCAGACTGTTTCCAGCCTGTTCTTGCAGACTGTTTCCACCCTGTTCTTGCAGACTGTTTCCAGCCTGTTCTTGCAGACTGTTTACAGCCTGTTCTTGCAGACTGTTTACAGCCTGTACTTGCAGACTGTTCTTGCAGACTGTTTCCAGCCTGTTCTTGCAGACTGTTTACAGCCTGTTCTTACAGACTGTTTACAGACTGTACTTGCAGACTGTTTACAGCCTGTTCTTGCAGTTTGTTTACAGCCTGTCCTTACAGCCTGTTTACAGCCTGTTCTTGCAGTTTGTTTACAGCCTGTACCTGCAGACTGTTTGAAACCTGTACTTGCAGACTGTTTACATCCTGTTCTTGCAGTTTTACAGCCTGTTCTTGCAGCCTGTTTACAGCCTGTTCTTGCAGACTGTTTAGCCTGTTCTTGCAGTTTGTTTACAGCCTGTCCTTACAGCCTGTTTACAGCCTGTTCTTGCAGACTGTTTAGCCTGTTCTTGCAGTTTGTTTACAGCCTGTCCTTACAGCCTGTTTACAGCCTGTTCTTGCAGACTGTTTAGCCTGTTCTTGCAGTTTGTTTACATCCTGTTCTTGCAGCCTGTTTACAGCCTGTTCTTGCAGCCTGTTTGGCTTCGTGTCATTTCCCGTCCCCCAGATGATGCATCACTTGTAAAACGGATGGTTTGTTTTGTAGTTTGGGGGTTGAATTGCTGTACATGTTGTGTAAATGTTTAGATTTAACCATGAAATTTTTTTTCTGTATGTCTGTAGATTTTTATCTTTTTTTTTTCTTATTTATGTCGTCATGAAGGGAGGATATTGATTTCCAAAGTCTTATTATCTCACGTGGTGGGACTTTTGTAGGCTCTGTAATAATCATAGCAGGTTGGAACAATCAGTCTTGTTAGGGTGTTTTATTTGTCGCACACCAGTAGCAGTCCAGTAGAAAGAAGATTAGCTGGTTGAATTTTTGTAAGAAAAAGGAAAAACCTACGTTGAGCCAAACTGGTTCATTATTTCCTGCTTTAGAAGCTCCATCAAACACATCCTCATGGATTCGTACATATCATGAGAAGGTGCAATAAGGGCTGATGAAGTGTGTTTTGTGGCTGCGTTCCATATTAAGAATAACGGTCAAAACGAGCAAATCATCTCTGAGAAAAAATCACGTTTAAAGTTTAAACGTGATTTTTATTTGGTTTAAACTTTAAACCAAATAAAAATGTCGATGCAGCCTGAAAATCCATGAACACAAAATCCAGAAACTTTCCGTCATTCTTCCCAAAAAAGACAGAAATGAAATGATTGTGGATATTTAATTTATTGTTCTTTTATTTGGTTGCAGTTTTAGGCCGTATGTGGAGGATTTTAGACGTGAACAGTTGGATGTACATACACGTGGGTCCGAGTCCGGACTTAGACATGAAGGTTTTTCTGTTTCTAGCATGGACTGGTAATGTTTGTGTCTGTCAGGCAGACTTTTATGAGTTCAGTAAAGTATCTGTATGGTGTAAAATAAATGATTATGATGCTTCAGACTCTCCTGCGTTGTCATGTGTTTCTTTGGTCATGTGGAAGATTTGCTTTTATCAGCTTCACTCATCCTAAACGACCATGCCTGCAAGATTTTTTTTTCTACGAGTTTGTTGTTTCTGGAGATAAACCACCTACTGCAACTGGTTTTCACAAGGTGAGCTTAAAATGAGCCAATTTAATAAAAAATTAATTAATTTTTACCACAAAAGATGGAATTTTTGACATCCTGTTACTTTCCTCCTTTAAACAAAGTTTCAAACCATTTTTTTTTAAAATGCAAATTTTTTTAATTTTCTTTTATTGCATTTTAGAAAACTTCTCTGTAAAGATGACTTTTATAAAGTTATTAATGGTAAAAAAACAAACAAATTAGCTGTAACTGGGACGTAATAAACGCTGAACTGTGTAACTGTAGAAAGAGCACAGACTGGCCGGTCTTAATCCGTCCAGCAGCCACCTCCTCATATGGTTTGTGTGTCGGGATCATTTCAGAGGCATGGGCTGAAACCTGACGCCAGCACACACACATGCATGCTCTTCCTCACACACACACATGCATGCTCTTCCTCACACACGTAACTTCAGACATCGAGGTGAACAAACAGTGGAAGAAGAACCGTAGAAAAGGAGGCAGATTCTGCCATCTGCGCCTGTTTGAAGGTGAAACTCCACTCGGCTGCCCTCAAGGGAACTTTTCCAGCTTCTGGATGTTATAACGTGAGTTTCTGCAACTGATTGAACTGTAATAACGTAAAACAGCTGGTTAGTTCATTTTTAATTCAAAACGAAGCAGAAAAATGAATTAAAACCTCAGTTTCATGTAAAATCACACTTTGTGTTTTAAATCACAGGACAAACTCAGAGTTAAGCTGCTGGTTGGTGCTTTTTGCAAAGGGGGGGGGATCTGGGTCAGTCGGGATATTTTATGTGATTTATGAAATCCTGAAAAGCAAATTGAATGTTTGGCTCCAGAGACGACAGCTCAGACACATTTTGCTGGATTTTTTTAAGGTTTTTTTTTCTGCTGCTTTGCATGTTTTCTGCCCAGCAGCTGCTGCGACGATGTCATGTTGATTAACCGCCTAATCAGAGACGGCAGGCAGATCTACAAAAACAAGACGGTATGTTGTCATTCTGCATCCACAACATGATTTAAGGAGGCTTTTTGTGCTTGTTGTGACCGAAACCTTTAAACCATCACAAGAAAACACAGAAACATTCATATGACTCGAATAAAAGCCAATATTATCAATATCAATATAAAGTTGCCTTAATGTGAATTAAGTAAAACAAACAGACGTTTTATTTAAGTTTCACTTAATCCACATAATATTTTTATTTATTTAAACAGTTTGAATTGATGGAAATGCAGATTTATTTGAGATGAATTGAAAACCTGTCCATGTGTACCTGCCTCTCGCCTGCTATGCACTGGGATCGAATCCAGCTTCCCAGTGAGCCTGAACTGTAGAAAAGAAATTAAAGTATTTAAAATCTTTCAGCAACATGCAAAGAACAAAGAGGAGAACAAAAAATTAAATGAAGAGAAAACGGTAAAACTGTCTGCAGTATGTGGAAGTAGCTCAAATCAGACCCAGTTTGTACAACTTCCAGCAATCCAGCATCTGAAACTTTTATTCCAGTGAAGGGTCGTCTGCAACTGGAGCCAATCCCAGCAGCCACTGGGCGAGAGACGGGTACAACCTGGAAACCAGTCCATTGTAGTGGTTTGCACTGCAGCCTAACAGCAAGGAGGTCACTGGTTCGAGGCCTGTTGGGGGGAATGGTAGTCTTACTGTGCGGAGTTTGCATGTTCACCCCCTCCCTCCTGCTGAATACTGGGATACGTTCCAGCCCGGATATGGATTAAACTGTGCTTACTGAATCACTCCTTCACAACCTGAGCCCCATGAGTCCTGGTGTTGTCATCTTGGAATATAGGGAAGATATCCTGTCCCTGTGATGGACTGGCGAGCTGTCCAGGGTGTACTCTGCCTCTGGTCCGATGCCTGCTGGGAAAACATCCAGCTGTCATTAACTCTAAAGTACTTCAGAAAATGGATGGAATATTTATGTTCAGTCAGTATATTCAGGTAGTCTGCTGGCCTTCATTTGGACACATAAAGTCCAGATCTGAATCCCAGGAGATAAACTGTCCCCGCAGGATTGTACTGAAGGCACTAGGCATGATGTTCTCATCACTCTGATACAGGATCAGTGACCTTCAGGGCTTCAGAGTTCAGTCTTTTTGCTTATTAGCAAACTTCTCCCGTTCTCCTCGTTGATTACAGGTTTTCTTGTGACTTTTAAGCATAATCCTGAGTTCTACTGCTGTTTTTCTTCCACTGATCAGCATAATTTTGACATTAAACATTGAATGATTTCCTAATATTACTGAAATTTAGTTTTATTTGTCATGATTATTTCTGTTTTGTTCATTTGTTATTCAGAAACTATTCCGGGTTATTTTCACAGTAAAAGACATTTTCATCGTGTTGGAAACTGCGTGTCATTAAGAAGAGCTAACGTCCTGAGACAGATCCCTGTGGGACTCCACATTTATTAGTGTTTTGATTAGAAGTTACTTTTATTTATTTGTACATAAAAACTTCCATTTTAGTTTCTCAAATGCGTATATATTATAAATATATATATATATATATATATATATATATATAGTATTTATGTAATAATTTATATAAATGTTTAACTGAAAACGGCAGCAATGGTGCTACAGGAGGTTTTATTCTGAAAATGTGAGGCCGGGCGTGGTTGGAAACCAGAAGGTTCAGCACAGAGAGATCCAGTAGATGGACGTGGGTCGGAATTGAGGAAGCACGCCAAAGGATATCCAGTAACAGGCGTGGGTCAGAACCAAGGAGTCAAGCCGAGGGAAATCCGAGAGCAGGTGTGGCTCAGAACCAAGGAGTCAAGCCGAGGGAAATCCTAGAGCAGGTGTGGGTCAGAACCAAGGAGTCAAGCCGAGGGAAATCCGAGAGCAGGTGTGGGTCAGAACCAAAGAGTCAAGCCGAGGGAAATTCGAGAGCAGGTTTGGGTCAGAACCAAAGAGTCAAGCCGAGGGAAATTCGAGAGCAGGTTTGGGTCAGAACCAAGGAGTCAAGCCGAGGGAAATTCGAGAGCAGGTGTGGGTCAGAACCGAGGGGTCAAGCCGAGGGAAATCCGAGAGCAGGTGTGGGTCGGAACCAAAGAGTCAAGCCGAGGGAAATCCGAGAGCAGGTGTGGCTCAGAACCGAGGGGTCAAGCCGAGGGAAATCCGAGAGCAGGTGTGGGTCAGAACCAAAGAGTCAAGCCGAGGGAAATCCGAGAGCAGGTGTGGGTCAGAACCAAAGAGTCAAGCCGAAGGAAATCCTAGAGCAGGTGTGGGTCAGAACCAAAGAGTCAAGCCGAGGGAAATCCTAGAGCAGGTGTGGGTCAGAACTAAAGAGTCAAGCCGAAGGAAATCCTAGAGCAGGTGTGGGTCAGAACCAAAGAGTCAAGCCGAGGGAAATCCGAGAGCAGGTGTGGGTCGGAACCAAAGAGTCAAGCCGAGGGAAATCCGAGAGCAGGTGTGGGTCAGAACCAAAGAGTCAAGCCGAAGGAAATCCTAGAGCAGGTGTGGGTCAGAACTAAAGAGTCAAGCCGAAGGAAATCCGAGAGCAGGTGTGGGTCGGAACCAAAGAGTCAAGCCGAGGGAAATCCGAGAGCAGGTGTGGGTCGGAACCAAAGAGTCAAGCCGAGGGAAATCCGAGAGCAGGTGTGGGTCAGAACCAAGGGGTCAAGCCGAAGGAAATCCGAGAGCAGGTGTGGGTCAGAACCGAAGAGTCAAGAAGAGGCAGACAGGTGAGTCGGAACCAGGAAGTTTGGACGGGATAAGTGCTGTGAGCGTAGACGATGTCCGACAAACAATGAGCGGTGAAGTGAGGAATATATGGGAGTGAAGATCAGGCTGATGAGTCTGCTGGCAGGTGAAGGTGATTTGGACTGATGATGTCTGGAGCTGGGGTGTGGCAGAGGCAAGGCATGACAGCAGGGTTCTAATCCCAGATTATAACGTTTTCATTTTTTCAGCTGTAAATGTTAATCAGTCAACAAATTTTAGTCAAATCAAAGTGTATTAAACTTTTTTAAAGCAATTTTCCTGCAACCAGCAACACACAATAAAAACAGTTAAAGACTTTGCTCCCTGACACATATATATATATATATATATAAAAAACACACACATAAAAAAACATTTATTAGATAAAACTGATTGAGAAATGAATCATGTTACTGTTTTATCCAATAATGAAACCAAATCAATGAATAATGATCATTTATTTTTTCATTACAATAAAAGTTACCATAGAAACACAATAAAAGGCCAAAAAAACAATGAAATAATAAATAAGGATTAAGATGGCATTACTTTTATATTACTGATGACAGACAAAAACATTTTCTGGTCTTTGTTTTGTGTTTTTTTTGCATCCTGATTCGGTTCATCGTGTATTTTATTTCATCCAGAAGTTACTGTCATATGACTGTAAACATGTTGGAGTTTTTATACATTATAATAATTAAAAACCTTCCAAACTAATGAGGACAAATGTTCAAATCGAAGTGTCGCTGTGGTCCATAGTGTTCTATCAGGAATCCTCACTGTATGTAAAACACGTTGGTGTCACACGATTCATGAGATTTTAACTCATTTAGACTCTTTATCTCCATAGTTACCGACATACCTGTTGCATTAAAGCAGGGAGCTGCGCTCCAACACACCTGAATCAGATGAGAATCTCGTTTATAGGCCTCCGCAGCGCTGAATCACATGAGGGAATTCTGCCATTTCATTCAGGTGTGTTGGAGAAGGGACTCGATCGGACACCCCTCCTTTAACCCTAGATCAGGGATCCCCAGCGTGGTTCTTCAAGGCGTACTGTCTTGCAGACTTTGTTTGCCTGCTGCAATGCGATTGACTCGGATCAAAGAGTCTACAGCAGACTTGGGCAGAGATGCATTTAGGTGTGTCGCAGCAGGTAAACATCCAATTCCTGCTGCAACATTTAATTTCTCATTTCCTCTGAGAGAAAACTGTTTTGTGTTTTCAGCAGCAGGTGGTGAAGTTTTGTTGGAAGCGTCATGTCTTTGTCAGCGGAGCTGAGCTACCTGCAGAGCAGCCGAGGAGCCGACCGCGAGGCGGCGTTCGCAACGCTGGAAAAGCAGCTGATGTGTCCCATCTGCCTGGAGATCTTCAACAAGCCCGTGGTCATCCTGCCCTGCCAGCACAACCTGTGCAGAAAGTGTGCAAACGAGCTCTACCAGGTCTGCTAAATGAAGTGCACGTGCATGCAAATGTCTGCAGCGAGTACGGCTCTGCCACCTCATAGCATCTGCGTGTATTTATAATTATAAATATATAATTCTATATTCATGTACATTTCTACACGTGTTTAAATCCTGACTGCATGTAAATAAGAACATTTAAAAATGTGTAAAATAGACAGGCTGTAAAACAAAGTTAAACATATAGTTTTTTTCATTTAAAGATTTTTTTAAAATAAAATATTTGAAAAAATTATTTAGTTTTTTGTATAAATTAAAAAAATCAAATTAGATTTTAAAAGATAATTATTTAAATAAATAATGTAATCATAAATTGTAATTTATGTAAAAGAATACATAAATGTGAATATTTAAAATAAATTATGAGTAAATAAAATGTTTGATAAACGTCAAATTTGTGGATAAATTGATTTTTTAAAAATTAAATAAAATTTTTAAAGTGTATTTAGATTTTTACATACAAATGATGTTTTAAATGTCAAATAAAACAAAAAACTACATTTAAATAAATATAATAAATTGTGTAAACATGTAACTAAGACAAAAAAAATCAGATTTTACCCAGAAATTGTTCTTTTTTTTTAATCGAGGAAAAGTTTCTTAAATATAAATATTATGACAAAATTTTTATGCTTTTTCGCAGTAAAACCAAAAACGTTTATATTTTTCGTTATGTACTGGTTATCATGCTGTTCTACTGGTCCATCCACACTGGTCACATTGTGCTAAATGAAGCCCCCCTTAAATTAAACCTCCCAGTTTGGAGGGTCCTGAAGGACCACTAGTCCAGCAAGGTCAAAAACTACAGCAGGATCTAAAGAACGGCAGCCATGATGGGACTTAGCATACCAGTTTAACACCCACTGGTCCCAGTTTAGACTCTAATAATCCACTGCTCACACAAACACACACATGCAGAGATAATTCAGTATGTGTGTGTGTTTTGTGGGAGAGCTGCCATTAAATATTGCAACCACATGTTCAAAATAAGCAGAAACGCTACGAAAAAAATCTGAAAAAGATTTTCAATGCAAATCTTTTAAATAAATATAATAAAACAGAAGAATCTAGAAACTATGTGAGATGATGGCGTCTGATTTAATTATGGATTTATTTAGTGGATAAAATCAGTTGATTTTAAATTTGATGGAAGCAGCAGACGTAGTTAGATGGCAAACAACAAAAGCTGATCATCAGCGTTTTTTCTTTATACATTTTTATATATATATATATATATATATATATATATATATATATATAATACTTATTAATGAAATCTGAAATAATTATATGTTTTATTATCAGTTTGAATAATTTAAGTGACTTAAAATCACATTTCATTAGGTAATAAGTTACTAAATTATTTATTCTGTTATTTCCAGTTTAATTAACATCTGACTTATCTGACCTACATATATGTGCCGATCACAGATCTTGCTGTGTGGGAGTTTTATGCTTTGGGTGTGTATAAATGCCCTCCCACCAGCCTGGTCATGTGATGTTTCGAGTCGACCTTTGACACACAGAGGTCACCTAAATGTAGACTGAAAAGCTGAAGTTCTGCTGATCTGCGCTGGAATCCACCTCCTGCCTCTGTCATCTCCAACATTTCTACACTAGTAAACCTCATTTGCAACGATTAACGCTGCAAAGCCATCGATTTAACCAAATCTGATCATCTATTTCATTAACCATGAGAGAGCAAAACCTGGAAGTTTATCTTACAAGTGAGAAACAACTTTGTTACGTCTGCTGGATTCTAACGATTTCCCACCTGATGATTGTTTGTGTGTTTGTAGATGTTTAAACCGCTGCAGCTGGAGAAGCGTAAAAGAGATGTTTAATCTCAACCAGACCTTTTCTGGTTAAATAAGGTTTAAAATAGTCTTATGAGAAGTGATAAAGCGACCATTATTACGTCCTTAATGAAAACCTCAATGTCATTTATTTTCATCTTTTTTATTTTATTTTGTGTCAGTTTCCTTTATTTGATTTTATATTGTATTAATCTTCTTTATTTTGTTTTATTAATTTATTTGTCTTCTTTTATTTAAATACTTTTTCAGATTCATTATTTGTTTTTGTCCAATTATTGTTATAAATTTCTCTAATATTTAAATGTAGTTTATCTGTTCAAGCCTTTTTCTTTTTTCCTTAATTTTTTATTTATATTTATTTTTTGTATCTTTTATATAAATTTGAATTTAAGGAGTTGAGAACATAAAGACTTGGTTCTGTCTTGTTTATTTCTCACTTTGAGAGCAAGGTTTTATAATCGGAGCAACAATAAAAGTTATAGAATTCATGTGGAGCATCAACACACGACTTTTGCTTTTCTTTTCATTAATTAGGAAGTTTTAATGAAAGTTTCATCACCTGGTTTCAGATATTTGTCAGTTTTAAAACTTCAAAATGTTTTCAGGAAATTTTTCAGGAAGTCTTACAAAGTCGGACCATTTCCTTCTGCCGACATATTTCTTGTTTATACACTTATTTATAGTCTGAACCTTCCTAGTTTCTGGTGTTTTTTTTTTCTTATATTAAGATTTTAGCAACAGAGCCAGAACCAGTTCTGTGTATGAATGTCCCATTGGACTGATCCCTTCAGGCCTAGCAGCAGCTGTGGCTCAATAAAGGACACTATTTCAGGAAGCTTTACGCCCCTAACCCTGCATCAGCTGTTTGCTCATCCTCTCAGCAGCCTTGCTGCTCTCGCTCACCTCTGCTGGATTCTTGTTGCTCTCTTTTCTGGTTCTTTTCCAGCTTAAACACACAGCTGGAAGTCAGACTTCATGTCAAGTAAAATGTGGATCCAAATCAGTGATTAGGATTTGGGCAAACCATTTGATAATATTAAGGAAAATCGTGAGCATAAAGGAAAACTGGATCTAATTGTGGAGACTTTGATGATCCCTCTGCCTACAATATGCAAAGATTCAGAGATTTAAGAGGAATTTCAGCCACATGGGACAAGTTAGAAGGTCTAGACATGATTCTTTATTGGAAATCACTGCAAGGACTTCCAGAAAAACTTCCAGAAATCACTGAACGGTGTGTCCTGCAGACTAAAGGCCCATTAATGGTAAACATAGAATGTGCATACTCAGACTGACGGACAGTTTCGTCCGGTATCTTATGTCGATTTGATCCATTTTCAAAGGTTAGCTTTCATCACTTGATGCAGAAAACAGAGCAATACCATATAGAATCATGCAGGCAGTGCTGAGGTGTATAGCTGACACAAAACCAGTAGTCACACTTTGCATTATCAATACAAGTGGCATAAAACCTGTAGGCTTTGTCTCAGGGGCCCTATAAACATGTTTATTCACTGTGATTTAGAGAAACATTCCCATTTGTCATTTTCTTTTTGTTTATAGTGACTTTTTTCTGTGCAGCCATCTCTGTTTCATGCTCGGACCACCATGCTGGTGAACAGCGGCCGTTTTCGATGTCCATCCTGCAGACATGAAGTGGTGTTGGATCGTCATGGTGTCTACGGTCTCCAAAGAAACCTGCTGGTAGAGAACATCATAGACATCTACAAACAGGAACTCAGCAGTGCACCGAGGTGGAGAGGAAATGATGAGGAAGATGACAGCGCAGGTAGAAGATGATGAGACTAACAAAGTCTTTTAATGTCCTTCTCTCCAGCCCTCTTCCACCTCCTCCTCCTCTTCCTCCTATTACTCAGACGGCAACATGCTCCAACCATGAGGGTGAAAAGGTGAACATCTACTGTGTCACCTGCCAGGTTCCCACATGTTCTCTGTGCAAAGTGTTCGGAGCTCATCAGTCCTGTCAGGTGGCTCCTCTGACCGATGTCTACCAGCAACAGAAGGTAACTAACATACTGCATAAAGTCTACAAGATCCATAGGATTCAAAATCTCCATAATATCCATAAGGTCCACAATGTCCGCAAGATCCACGGCGTCCATAATGTCTACAAGATCCATAACGTCCATAAGGTCCACAAGAACCATAATGTCCATAACGTCCGCAAGATCCACAACGTCCATAATGTCTACAAGATCCATAATGTACATACTGTCCACAAGATCTATAATGTCCACAAGATCCA
>JBAMHX010000015.1:1609843-1622421 GCA_037177515.1 Pseudomugil tenellus
GTGGCCCTTGTGCCAGACCTAGGGAATTGGTGGAGGGCTGGGTCGACTGGTGTAAGGCCGGGGGGACTGGTGTAAGGCCTGGGGGACTGGTGTAAGGCCGAGCGGACTGGTGTAAGGCCAGGGGGACTGGTGTAAGGCCAGGGGGACTGGTGTAAGGCCGAGCGGACTGTTGTAAGGCCGGGGGGACTGGTGTAAGGCCGAGCCGACTGTTGTAAGGCCATGGGGACTGGTGTAAGGCCAGGGGGACTGGTGTAAGGCCGAGCGGACTGTTGTAAGGCCAGGGGGACTGGTGTAAGGCCGGGGGGACTGGTGTTAGGCCGGGGGGACTGGAGTAAGGCCGGGGGGACTGGTGAAAGGCCGGGGGGACTGGTGTAAGGCCAGGGGGACTAGTTTCGTGTGGAAAAACGCCATTAGAGACGAGGCAACCTAACATGAATGTGTTGCGGGTGGGAGACACGGGAGAGAACATGTTAGCTCCACACAGAAAGCTCACTGTTCAGACCAAGCCGTTTACGGATTGCCTGGATCTCCAGGTCCTCCTGGTTGTCTGTGACCTTTGTGAAGGGGGGTGGCACATTGCATGATCATTCTTCTGCAAACATGTTTTCACTCCGTACTTTCTACATGATGACACACAGAGTTCTACTGTAGATCTACTTACTAACAAGCATATTTTCTGTTGTGTTTGTTTCCGGTTTTAGCTGAAACACATGATCTGTTTTTGCTAAATGGCGTTAGCTTGTATAGCGTTTATTTTCATCTCTCCATGTCCCGATGCACTTTACAGATCCACACATTCACATACTGATGGCGCAGAGCTGCCGTGCACACCGGGGATTTTTAACTTCATCTCTGGTGCTCCGACAGTTGTTGACTCTGTCTTTATTTATGGTAATTGGTTTATCTCATTTTTAATTTGTTTATTTTATTGCAGTCTTTTCTGCTAATCATTTATTTTTGTTTGGTAGTTGTTTTTAATTTATTTAACTAGTTATTTTATTCCTGTGTTTTTATTCTTGTTACTTTTTAAAATATGTTTTATTAAATTTATTTTGGTTTTATATAATTGGTAATACACTTAAGCATTATGGGCTTAACACCTGAAATCACACATTTAAAAAAATGCAAATAAATAAATCCAAGGGAAAAAACATGAAGAAAAACGCTGGAACATTTTTTAATCCGATTATCAACAATAAAATAATGAACAGATTATTAAGAGTAAATAAAACAAAAAATGAGAAAAGTAAAACAACAAGATATAAATAAAAAAGAAAGATGTGGATTTAAGGTGTTTTAATGATTTACTACAAAAAGCCAAAAGTAACAATAAAACATTACAAATAATTGCATAATTAACCTTTTAGATGGTTCAAGTCTCATTATGTCTTGCGTAGTTGTTAAATGCAACGTATAATTTTTATAACCTGCAGTAATTTTATTATCTTGCAGCATAAAATAATAAATAAATATAAAAACTGTTTAACTGTTTAATTAGCTGTTAACCATAGAGACTTGAACCACAGAGCAGAGATAAAAAAAAATAAATAAATTTTTGAGGGAAATCCACAGTTTGTATACAAAAGACAGCTGTAAACATAACAGCGTCGCTGCAACGCAGAGTCCACGAGGCAGCGCTGACCCATATCTGTCCATTAAGCAGCTCCTTGGAGAAGGAGTTTCCCCGGACTCGTCACACTGAATCAGCCTCCGTACTGCAGGCACGCAGCCAGCTCTCTAACAACAAGGGGAGGCTTGCACACACATCTGGTCAGCTATCCAGGCAGCTGTCACATTAAATCAGAAAGGCTTCAGTTCTCCACAAAACGAGTGTTAAGCTTCTGCGCTAATGTGTGCTCTCGTGACTGAATCGCAGCAGAGAAGATGCGTTTTTAGGTAACCGAGACGTGTTTCAGGTTAAGCAGAGAAGAAATCCTCATTGTGACAGACGTGGTGCCTCTCCGCTGGTCTTTCAAGCAGCTGCATTCAGGGTCACCGTTTATTCTCCGTCTCTAACATCTAAAGAGCTTACAAGCAAAACAGGAACACCTCAAACTGCCCCCCAGCCGTCTGTAACACGCTGGAAAAGATCCACACAGCTGCAAGACTCGCTCGTAATCAATAAAAATTAATGCAACTCATAACTATAATTAATGTTGCAATGCTGCAGAAGCTTAATGAAACACCAGCGTTGTAAATTAGCGCTATAAGGCCGAGATCACACCTGATTAAAGCCATGCTCAGGTGCATAACCAGCCTCATCATGAGCGTAACAGACCTGTTTCTTAACTTGTACATCACGCCCGCATGCGCATAACCGCAGCGAAAAGCAGGAAGCTGAGCCGTAAATGCGCTCGGTGTTCGTCTTTACGAGCGATTCCAGAACGTTCCACTGGTCCAATGAGGAGCTGGGAAGTACCGAGCACATGGAATAAGTCTAGATTTTACTTTTCTTCTTTCAGGAAATCTTTCCAGGTGTAATTATTCTACTTAAAAGGTTTTTTAATATAATTTTATAAAATCTCCCCCGTCATGGTCTAATGTTCTGAATTAATCCACTCATGTTGGAAATGTGAGGATCTTTATATCCAGCGTCAACATGTCGTCTGGGTTCTCTGATCAGATCAAAGGAGAAGAAACTTCTCATGCAAGGAAACTGAATCTTATTAACAAGTTAATTATATGTTTAATCAAAAATAACTTAGTCTGTAAATTTGTTTTTCCATCAACACTTCCTGAAAAGTCTCAGAGAGGTGAAGAGCTGAGTTAAAAAGGTGTTTTGTAAAAATGGTTGATACGTTCCAGCACAGAATATAAATTATTAAATTAAATGATTCTGTAACTGGATTGTTTATTTAAATAAGTAATACGACTCCTGTGCTGAGAGCAAAACATTTATACAGCTCATTTTTAATCCAAACCTATTTCAGGCAAAAACATGTAATGTTTTAACACGGGACAGTTTCTGCAACCGTCTAACTTTCTGTTGGAGAGTTTCTGCCTGAATGATGAACCCTAACCCCCCCGAGCTGCTGCTTGGATGTGAACAGCCTCCCAGCATCACTGATCTGTTGCTCCAAAAGGTTCTCAGAAGGGTTGAGGTCAGGCAGGATGGGAGCCACACCATGAGTTTCCCTCCCTTTATGCTTTATCCAGTGATGTGGAGGTTTTAGTTGCAGCATAAGATGGTCCTGCATGGAGATGATTTTGTTAGAGACAGCACGGCTCTTCCTTTTTCATCATGGAAGAATGTGGTTGTTCAGAAACTCCACATACATTTCAAATGTCACTGTCACACTTTCAGGGAGCCTAAAGGGGTCGACGAGCTTTGTTCCCATGATTCCAGCCCAAACCATGACATTACAGAGGCTTTATGCATCACTGCAAACCTCCGGAGAATCCTACACCTTGCTGTTCGCATGATTTCAGAGGCACCAGCAGATCCAGACAGCTGTTTGCTGCTTAGTAAGGACATTTTAGCTGCTGTCTCTTAATCCGAGTTGTCTGGCAGAAACCCTCCTTTAAAGGCGTCTTTCCACACGGACCTAGTCTACCCGGCCTTACACCAGTTCACCTGGATTTAGAGCATTTTTATTACCATTTGTCGGACCATACTGGTACACTTTTCAGTAGGTTTGTAGTCGGGCCAGGCCTGTTGGGCCGTGCGGGTAGCGTGAGGTCTGCAGGCTGATCCATGTACACAGTAATGGTTACTGCCTCTTCAGGTCGTCTTGTCTGCCCGACTTCCTGATTTGTGCCGTGAGTTTATTACTCATTATAAACCATAACCCGAGCAGCAGATAAAAGGCTGCTTCACCGCCTTCCATATTGTCTCCATCTTCTTCTGTGGTATTTCAGCAAACTGCTTTTTTTTTATTGTTTATTATACAAATTAAACAATAGCCTACATTAAATCTCGGATTTAATGTGCTGTTTTGTTGTGTCGCTATCAAATGACATCGGTAGCTTTCTAGAAAAAATGCGCCGGGGGAAGGTTAAGGTTAGCCATAACCCTAACCCCTTCCACAATAGAGCGTCTGAACTTAGACTGGATTTGCAATGGAAAAGCATTCCAGCAGAGTAGAGCGCTCCCAGACCGGTGGAGTACGGCGGACTAAGTGATAATGGAAAAGCCCCCCTTATGTGCACAAACCTGCAAGCTCTGAATCAGTCTCAATGCTCCGAAGGTCACGTTTAGGTTTTCATAAATTACAGGTTTTTACATTGTGCATCAACCACTGGTGTGAGTTATACTCTTCCTTCTGGAAATATGTCTAGTACCAGATTTTAGCTCTGAGAACTAATTTCCATCTGCAGTCCCTGGACTAACAAGACACACAAACATGTATAAAAACAGAGAAATGCAAGAAATACTGTTAAAAAAACAAAAAACTTTAACATCTCATAATACAAAATAAAAATGACTCTCCCCCTCATCAGCTGAAACCCATATGTGCAAACACAGGTGAGAGCACCATGGAAACTTGGGCTGTAAGAAAATATTGATATATCGCAATATTTTTAGGAGACAATATATCAATTAGCAAAAAATCTGTATCAATCTTTTTATTGGCGTGTTTTTACCCATGAGGCAGATTTTAATTTCTTTTGTCATTTTGTACACAAAAAGTGTTTTTAAAATAAAATGGGGGGTCTATTTTTTTAAAAAAAGGCTATTTTTTGCCTTGTTTATAGCATCACAATATATCGTATCACTACCCCTGTATTGTAATAAACATCGTATCGCCAGATTCATGCTGATACATACCCCTAATGGAAACGGGAGACAAACCCACATGTGACCCTCACCTCAAAACCAAATCGAAGCCTTATGGGCCCTACATGGACATGCTGACTGGGAAAAAAATCAAGTCATCTCTTAACTTTTCAATTCAATTTTATTTATATAGCCCAGTATCACAACAAGTTGTCTCACAGGGCTTCACATGCAGGTAATAACAGAACAATAGACATAACTTACAATACACACAATTAGTGACTACACTAAACTAAACAGATCCCGGACTTCCTGTCCTTTGACTTTTACTGAGTGACCCTGTGATAAAAACCAGCATCAGAATTTAATGGTTTTAAACCTTCATAAAGCATTCACTGCCTTCCTGGACTCCCAGTTTAGTCCAAACTCTGGTCTGGACTGGCAGGCCCGAGTCCCTGCATCCGAGAACTCAGCTTTTAACTCATCTCTTAGCTGTAAAGGGAAGGACTGCGCTTAAGATAAGACGAGGTGTGAAGCAGATAAGTTTGCTGAAGATGAATAATTAACAGCCACTTTTCACTGCTGTCTATTTTTACTGCAGCAGAGGTGAGAGTAGCGCTGCGTGTTTAAACTTTCATCAAAGAACAAAAGAAGCAGCTTGTACAACATAAAGACTGTATGACAGAAGGGAACGAGAAGAAAGAGCAGATTCTCCAAACAAACTTTACGTCTTTGTGTCTGTCACCAAGGGGATTTTCTTTTTTTCACGTCTTCTCTGAAGCACGTCTGCTTGCTTTCCATACTGCATCCGTCTCAAACGTATCCCAGCAAACAGCAGACGAGGGGCAGGAGACGCCCTGGACAGGTCGCCAGTCCATTGCAGGACCAACACAGAGAGACAAACAACCGTTCACACACTTTGGAAGGACTCCGAGTGACTACCATCAGTCATACTGGACTTTAAGTCGCAAATATTCTTTTCAACTACGAGAGCATTGAGACGTAACTGCACCATTAAAAAACTTCTTCAGGCAGCATGTTGTACTGGTTATGATGGTTTTTCCAATCTACAGGTTTATAAAATAACTATTAAATACATGCTAAATATGCTTGAGATCAGAGTAAAACTGGCAAATTGCTACCAGATCATAGGTTAGCGCTTTGCACTGGTGTATTTAAAGACCCCATCACACTAGTTCAGGCCATCTTGACTTCAGCCAGTGATGAACTTCATTGTAGAAAGCTTAAAATGTGCTTTTCATCAGCCCCACACAGGTTCTTCATACACCCCTAGCTTTCCTTTTCCTGCTCGATTACTGTTTTTGCTGCATATTGTGTTTCAGTGAAGGTTTTTAGTTGTGCTGGTGTCGCATAAAGTTTTCACAAGCCCAGAGCATCATCTCACGGCTGTCAATAGATATTTTGGGAGTATATCAGTCTCACCGGACTGTAAGTTGCAGGAACAAGTAAACAATTACAAAAGTGTGACTTATAATCTGGAAAATATGGTAATTAAACCAACATCATGACATTGTGGAATACGTTGCTCGGTGGCTGCAAACTGTAGTTAAACTCTGTCTTAACTGTTCACGCTGGTAAGAAGCTGTGCTATACAGGAGATTTTCTACATATTTTTTCTGCTCTTTTAAGACTTCTTATGGTGAGTGTCCATGGCAACGAGACTTATTTACCACCAAGATCAACTGATAATGCTCTCCAAATTCAAGATTATCAGTGAAATAACACTTCTAATCTCAACGGGCTTTAAAAGAAAGAGAAGAGGATGCAGGGCAGGAGTCAGGCAGAGAGAAAACGATGGAGATTTAAACAGTAACTGTTGTGATGGATAATGTTAGCTTGCTAGCTAACAAATCTACGAGCTCCAGGTGCCAACAGGACAAATCCCAGGCTGTAATGTGTCTGTTCGCGGCATCAGGACGGTCCATACAGACCGCAATAAACAACTCAGCAGAAAACTAAAGGGAGGAGGAGTTGCAGTACTGTTTAACCAGCGCTGGTGTCGTCCTGGACATTTTACTGTTAAAGAGAAGATCTGCACAAGAGACATCAAACTGCTAGCTGAAAAGAGCTACATGCTAGCTGAAATGAGCTACATGCTAGCTCCATGAACCTATAGCTTTCCTGTCACACCTCCACTCTGTCAGCCTGCAGCTCAGTCAAGGACCTGAACACAACCTCATCTCCCTCCACATCTCCTGGTGTCAAGTCCACATGTTGCAGTCCCAGAGTTCCCAGCTCAAGACAACTATGTCCGATTCTCCTGCACCAGTTCAACACCAGTCTGAGTCAGAAAAGAATACCAGTGATGTGGAAAACATCCTGCCTTGTTCCAGTGCCTGAAAAACTCCAACCAGCTGGACTGCAGAATTTCCCTCTGGGATTAATAAAGTATTTTTCATTCATTTTTTTTATCTATGTCTCTGGGTGATTAGAGAACACTGGAGAACCGAGAGAGAACCCACGCATACACGAGGAGAACATGCAAACTGCACACAGAAAGGAGAAAGTAAAATCCACATCCAGTTCTCTGCATTGATCTGTCCTTCTGGGACCTGAACGCATTTTTTCTGTTCTCACTCTTCCAATTAAAGAATCAGGATAACAGAAGACATTTTCACAGCTCAAGATCTCCAGTAACTATCAAACCTTTCCATTTTTGTAGATAAAATAATCACAAAGAAGAATAAAACCAGTACGCCGAGCACCAGTACTGGACAGGAAAGGAAAACTGACAGAGAACAAACAGGTGGAAGAAAAGGCTGTAAGAAAAAAAGGTGTTCAATCTGATTCTGGAATATAATTCTATACGTTTCACAGAGAAATCTGAGCGGTTTGACCGCACGCCAGTGACTTAAACCTTCACGGCTGTTTTATCATCACACAGCTTCATGTTAGACTAAACAGCTTCGTCTGGGATGTTTCTGTAATAAAACAAACCTTCATGTGAGACACCTGCTTCCATCAGTTTCCTCATCGTATTGGCGAGCAAAGGATGCAAAGCTTAAACTGGAAATAACTGCTGCATGTTCTCAGGTGCTTCTTTGTGTTGGTTTGTTTTTTGACAAATCAGAAAACAAAACATGTCTGACTGTTGCAGAAATCATTGCAGAAACATTTGCAGAAATGCATTGTTTTGAGTGTTTGTGCATTTCCAGAGCAGAACAGCCGGATCTGGTCCCATGCTATTGCTAAGTTAATCGAGTTAGCCACCGGACAAACGGAAGAAATCATTTCTTCCTCTCTCTGCTCATCTCCTCTCTTCAGTTTCACTGTTCTTGTCTCCTTCCACAAACTAAACAGTCTCTTTGTAAATCATTTTGTATCCTCTTTCGTTCAGGCACTCCCAAATAATTCAATCTGTTCAGTCAAGAGATCTTAAAATGTATCTTCACTGGAAATGCCTGATTTTAAACGTAACAGTGTTAAACTTTTTACAACGTTTTAACAACAAAAACAACAGAAACAAAAAAAAACAACCAACACACACCAACAAAACAAACAAAAACAACCAACACACACCAACAAAGACACAAGGCTTTTAGTGCAAAGCTGGATTTTCTCTCATGGAGGTAACTCCAGGGTCAACTCTGGGTTTTTCGTACAGTGACGTTTGTTTACCTTACCGGGGTAAATCACCATGGTAACTTACCCTGAACGGCTACCTGCGACTGAGCAGGTCATAAGTATAAATGTATTCTGACCAACCAGCTCTCTTGGTAAATACCCCGCCTATTCTTAGGACACTGGAAAAGACACAGGCTTTACCGGATTGTAGTAAATTATAACGATAAACTGTATGTTTACGCCCCATTTTGTACGTAAATAGGTGAAACCTTACTGCCTTCTACTTTTTAGCATTCTTTAAATTAGCATAGCCGTTAGCAAAAACCTCCACTAGGGGACAGTACAGAGTTCATGTACATGTTTGATTTGTCATGGTACAGATCTGTAGGAACGTCCAAAATAAACCAAATTACACGTGTAGATGCTGCAGGAGACTGAAAAAATACGTCAATACTTCGCATTAAACATAAAAGCAGCTTCAGAGACTCACTTCCATATGAAGGATAGCCAACAACACAGCAACCCCTAATCATCTAAACATCTGGGGTAAAAAAATCATCTAAACATCTGGAGAAGATCGGGACTGAAATCATCTAAACATCTGGAGAGGATCGGGACTGAAATCATCTAAACATCTGGAGACGATCGGGACTGAAATCATCTAAACATCTGGAGACTATCGGGACTGAAATCATCTAAACATCTGAAGATGATCAGGATTGAAATCATCTAAACATCTGAAGACGATCAGGATTGAAATCATCTAAACATCTGCAGAGGATCGGGACTGAAATCATCTCAACATCTGGTGAGGATCGGGATTGAAATCATCTAAACATCTGGAGACTATCGGGACTGAAATCATCTAAACATCTGCAGAGGATCGGGACTGAAATCATCTCAACATCTGGTGAGGATCGGGATTGAAATCATCTAAACATCTGGAAACGATCGGGACTGAAATCATCTAAACATCTGGAGACTATCGGGACTGAAATCATCTAAACATCTGGAAACGATCGGGACTGAAATCATCTAAACATCTGGAGACGATCGGGACTGGAATCATCTAAACATCTGGAGACGATCGGGACTGAAATCATCTAAACATCTGGAGAGGATCGGGACTGGAATCATCTAAACATCTGGAGAGGATCGGGACTGAAATCATCTAAACATCTGGAGACTATCGGGACTGAAATCATCTAAACATCTGGAGAGGATCGGGACTGAAATCATCTAAACATCTGGAGACTATCGGGACTGAAATCATCTCAACATCTGGAGAGGATCGGGACTGAAATCATCTAAACATCTGGAGACTATCGGGACTAAAATCATCTAAAAATCTGGAGAGGATCGGGACTGAAATCATCTAAACATCTGGAGACTATCGGGACTAAAATCATCTAAACATCTGGAGAGGATCGGGACTGAAATCATCTAAACATCTGGAGAGGATCAGGACTGAAATCATCTAAACCAGTGGTTCTAAAACTGTGGTACGCGTACCACTGGTGGTACTCGAGCTCCCTCTGGTGGTACTTGAGGGAAATCATATTTTGCGAAATCCTCAACTTAGCGCTCTTTAAACAGCAATATCTCTATAACGGTTTAAAAGTTCGGTTAAAGCGGTTTTAAAAGAAATGCTTGACAGCATTCAGCTAATAATTACTTACTTTTTTGTGTGGAAAAGACTAGATTTTGTTATTCCAAAGCTAGCTTGCTGATGGAAGAGCGTCATCTGATTAGCCAAGTAAATGTCCTATCAGATCGTCTTGTTCTGTCACATGTTTCACGTCCAATTGGACTGCATTATATTATCACGTGGTGTATCAAAGATCTAAATGGAAAAAGATGTCCCACTCCTTACGACTTTATGTCTTGGAAAGGACTACAAACATGTTTGGGGTTATTTTAGGTGGGATAAATCAGTCACACGCCATCTTTGGCAAAGTCAATAGAAATGGCCTGTAGGAGGCGTCAGGTGCAATAAGGTGAGTGTTTTTTTTACAGTTTTTATACATATATATCTATATATAATAGTTAGATTTTATCCCATTATCACTAAGACATTTGTAAACACTTTCAAAATGTCCAAAAAGTTGTTTATTATAGTTTTCTCTGGTTTTTCAATACAGAGATGTGAAATTTATTTTTTTCCATTCATGTTTTCTTTCTCTTTAAGTCCAAAGATTTTTTTTTGACCCAATAATAACATGAATATTATGAATGAGTTTCAAGATGACTATTTTATGAGCTATAATACACAGACAATACCAGGTGAGGATTACTCCCAAAAATCCTTTTAGGCTCTGAAGGGAATTCATTTTCAAATATAATCAAAATAGTACAAAAAATGTTTACAATACACAAAATATGTTAAATTCATGTTTAAATAAGTGTTGTTTTCTCTTTGTTTTTATTTTAATATCAGCCTGCTTCGTAGCCAGGTTCATGCACATGAGTTCTCCCAGTAATTCATCTTTATAAGTAGTTAACATGCTTCCTTTCTGTGTTGTAGCTTTATATATTTACTTCTGTGTATTTAGGTCTGACATGGTGGTGGTACTTCGAGAGCTCGCTATTTTCTCAGATGGTACACACTGTAAAAAGTTTGAGAACCACTGATCTAAACATCTGGAGATGATCGGGACTGAAATCATCTAAACATCTGGAGAATTATTTCAGTTTTTAAAATGTCTTCTCATGTTACCATCGTACACAGTTGTGAATTTGTTCCCATTGGAGAACGAATAGGAATAGGAATTTCATTAAGGAAATCAATTAAGGATTTTTCCTCGTATGAGCTGTGGGGGGTAGGTGGATGGGGGTCGGGGTGTCGCTTCTTATTCTCTTTGTTTCCTTTGTTTTACAGGCTATGCTGGAGTACAGCGGAACCCTTAAGCTATACCAGCTTCCAAATCCCCCCTCATCATTATCCCCCCTCCACCAATACCTCTTCATTTATCTCCATTCATCTCTCCACCCCCCCCCCCCCCAACCCCCCATCTCAGGCCAGCTCCATCCCCATCTTCTGCTGGTCTGTCCTCATCACACCGTCGGCCTGTCACATCCTCCTCCTCTTCCTACCAACCCCCCTCTCTTCGTCACCACCCCCACATTAAACACCCCCCCCCCCCCAAATGTTTTTATTCTCCAACCATTAGAAGTTAAAGCAGGTCTCCTTCCTTTAAAAAAGACCCCTCTGCCCCCTCCAATAAGCATTGTGTTTATCTGTTTCCGGGGAAACTAAAGGATTATCATCATAGGGATCTTAGCAATCTTGATGTCACCAACATCATCTACATGCATCAATATGGATCTATCATCTACCAACCCATACATGACCCAAAATATAAAGAAGAAAAAATATTATATTTCAAAAACATCAAACTAATTCCAGAGTATTTTTATCACCCAGAACATCCTGACAGAACTGAACTTCAGTGTAGTTGCAGTAACGGGGGGCTGGTAACCATCTATTACTACTTATGAACTGATATAAATACTTAAATCTCACTTAAACCGCAGTTATGAGAAACTCAGTCAGCAACAGAAAGCACATGTGACATGTGAATCAGTGGAGTCGCCCATTAAATATGCAGCTTTTCAGTGAATTATCCAGCTCTGTGGTCTCAGTAGGAACTAGTTCAAGTCAACTTCATGCAGCAAGTGTAACAACAGAACGTAAAGGACTGAATGTAAAAATGAGTTTTTCAGAGGGTTTGAGAGGGTGTGGGGGAGGGGGGACGTCTGGAAGTGACAGCTGAAAAGGTTCTGTCCCCTCTTTGTGTCGACGAGGACGTCAGGACAACAAGGATGAACTGATCAAGTTGCATTCAGTGCAGTGAGTATTGCTTATTATTTGGTAGAACCTTATGATGCGCAAGAACGTTATCATGATGAGGTTGAACGACATCATGTCGTAGAATGTTATGATTTGGTAGAACGTTATCATGATTTGATAGAACGTTATCATAATTTGGTAGAACGTTATCATGATGTGGTCGAACGTTATCATGATGCCGTAGAACGTTGTCATGGTGTAGTATAACGTTATCATGATGTGGTAGAACGTTATCATGATGTGGTAGAACGTTATGGTGTGGTAGAACGTTATGGTGTGGTAGAACGTTATCATGATATGGTGGAATGTTATCATGATATGGTGGAACGTTATCATAATTTGGTAGAATGTTATCATGATGTGGTCGAACGTTATCATGATGTGGTAGAACGTTATGGTGTGGTAGAACGTTATGGTGTGGTAGAA
>JBAMHX010000015.1:1750356-1763807 GCA_037177515.1 Pseudomugil tenellus
CTCGCAGCCCCTCGAGAAAAAGTTCTGCCAGCCCGGTGTGTCGAGAACTGTCTTCAAACACGTTCGCGCGAACAAAAAGACGTCATTTTCTTCTCAGAGCCCCGAGAACAAGAACAAATTTCTCGCTTCTCGTGGAGTATGTAACAGCCTTTAAGCAAAGCATTAACTATTAAATCTTCAAGTTGTCCTACAGACATCCTAAACTTCCAGATATTTCACGTTTCATGTTGTGTATTTGCATTGGTCCCAGTGTGTAAAGGTTTGTAGGTGAAGAGTTTTATTTATCATATATACATGTTGTCATTTAAAAAGTAAAAGCTGACACTGATGTTTTACAAAATCATATTTTAATTTAATTTCTCTGCTGAAAATTCCTATTTATTTTGAAACCTTTTAAAAATCTGTTTTTGTAGCTGAATAAAATTGTTGGATGGGTGAAACTGGCTGGATGTGTTAGTATTTCATCCACACTTCCTTTTTTCCCACCAGAATCTTTGGTTTCCCCAAACATTACACCGACGTGCGGAACATGAACCGGCAGCAGAGGCAGAAGGTTCTGGGGAAGGCGTGGAGCGTGCCGGTCATCCGCCACCTCTTCGCTCCCCTGAAGGATTATTTTGCTTGCGAGGAGCTGCCGTCTTTTACCGCCGCCTACACGTTAACGTCCACCTCCTCCGCCTCGCCGTCCTCCCCTGCCTCCCCAGACCTGCAGCAGCTCAGATAGGAGAGGTCAGTCTGTAGCATGTCGGTGGCCTGTTTGGGCCATTTTACCGGTTTTATTTCAGCCTTTCACTCATAAACGTAGCTCTCCTCGTACTCGGTTTCATGGATCGCAGTGAAACAACCTCATCAGAAATCTCAGGCGACGCACCAAATGGCTTTTTAATAAAAAGATAAAATCATGTTAAGACTGTGTGAGAGAAACGTCAAATATTTGTTTTTACAACGTGGATGAAGATAAACTTGGATTTTTCTTGCTGTTTTTACTTGAAGATTTAAATCATGGTTTTTATAAGGAAACAAAAAAAAAATCTGAAGTTTTTTAATATTTTAACTTCTTTTTTAAATTGTTTTAGCAATATTTCAAATGAAGTTTCCTGTTTTCTTTTTTATCTTCATGTTTTTTTGTTTTTCTTTAGATTTTTTCGTATGTCGGCGGTTATTGGTTAGTGGTGTGTTTTCAGGGTGTTTCTGTCATGTCTGACGGAGGTCGTTGAGTCAAAGCCATGTTGAAACTCTGTTTTTCTGTCAACTGTGACGAATAAAAGGATGTTGAGCTGCTAGCAGCATGCAAACCAGATGGAGACTGTGTCATATATTCTGATTATCCACTGAGTTTTCCCAGCATGCATTGTTCAAACTGCAGGAAAAGAGGAAAACATGGTGATTCATTCTGACCCTGAATGATTAGCAGAAAATGTAGGATTGTTTTGTTATTTTAATGACTACTCAGGGTTTATTGTCTTTGTTTTTGCCCTTATTTAGTTTATTGTATCATTACCAGACTACTGATTTTCTTTTAGCTGAGAAGATGTTTAAATGGTTTGTTTGTTTTATTTCTCTTAATGTGTGAAATGCTGATTGATATTGTCATTGATCAGATTAGTTTTTTTCTTTGATAGTAATAAAAAGACTTTTGCACAAAACTCACAAGTAAAAGATGCTAAAATGTTGACAATGAGCTTTTTTTTAATGCTCGACTCATTTTCTGTCGCTGTTTTATTATCAGAGCTGATGAAGTTATGGAATATTTGTTTTTCTGTGAATTTTATCTCAAGCAATGGAAGAAACGATTAAAAGAAATGTTTTTAATTGCTCTGTTATACGCTGTTTGTTTACGAGTTTTTCAGCATTTCCGAGGAGAGACAGTTTAGTTTTCCCCTAAATCTGGTGTGAGTTCAGTTTATAATAAATAATTTACAATAGCAAAATATAAAATAAATATTAATTTATACAGCAGAGGTACATTGAGGTTGAAAATGAAATAACAGATTATAATGGAACAGTTCTTATAAAATAATATATTTAAAAATGTCAGGCAAGTTAAAGTTGTAGTATTTTATTGGATTTAGTTTTTAAATGTTAATAAAGGGGTATTTATAGTGGCTAAACTGATGACATTTGTCGAAAAATGGTATAATTTCAACATTGCATCGATGTCTGACAGTAAAAATAGAAACTTTGGACCATCATGTAATAAATCAGTTACATATCATAGAAATCTATCAGTTTAATTATCTAATATGTTAGGGAAAAAGTGGGTGTATCTGTTCTGGGGCGTCTTGTACACATAAGAGGTAAAAAATAAATAAATAAACATGTTTTTAACCTGTAATGAATACTAGAATGGCATTAGCACAGGAAACATCTTTGCTCTGCCCTACTTTCCCGTCCGTGGCGGTAGGTGGCGGTAGTGTGCTTTTCAACTGGTTGCCAGGCACCCAATAAACCTCCAAAACGTAGAAGAAGACAGTTTCTTCCGCTACCGGTATCGTGAACGGGAACTGCCAAGAAGAAAAGGAAAAGCAGAAGTTGAAAGAAACATAAACAAGCTTTTCCTGGATACGCAACAAATCCTGAAATTAAACTGCCTTGTCCAAGAGCTGTGAACGCTAACACACCCAAGGTAGGTTTTAATATGGCGCAGGATGTTAGGAATAAGCAAATGAGGTAACGGTCAGCTAAGATGTTAGCTGTTGGTCAGCGGAACAGAACAGGGAGTGTTTTTACTAGTTAACCCGGGGAAAAGCTGAACATTTAACACCCCATTTTAAACTTTAATCATTACGCCGTTTCTTTTCAGATCTCACTTTTGACTCGTTCCTCCTCGTGGCTACAAATTAACCGAAGCTATCTAGGCGGTGCTCTGGGGAGTTCAGGGCGGGGAAAGCGTCTGGTCATCGTTGGGAGTTAACGTTGGTCTCATTTTCTGAGCTAACGTTAAATAACGGTTCTGTTAACGGTTAAATCCGTTGGTTGATGACGTAATGCGATAGACCCCGGGTTATAACGGCTATTAAAAAACCCCACACTGTGATTATAACCGCAAACTAAATACCATTCGGCTAACATTTGCTTCCCAGTTTGCAAAGCTAACGTGTTGCTATCAGCTGCTTTCACCCAAACTAGAATCATTTCAACCACAAAATATCTACACAAATAGGTACAGCAATAATTCAACAATAAATTAAGGGAGATTTATCTTTACATGTGGGATAAAATTTAAATAAACATTTATTTTTAGACGGATACTACGCAATTTTAAGGATTCACATGATCACAAATATAATAAAATAGGTGTGTGTGTATTGATAGAATGGTAGGTGAGTAACAGTTACCTTTTGATTGATATAATGTGATTATTCACCCAGTTTTAAGCAGATAAGTCAAAGACATGCGACTTTAATTTGTTTTAAAATGTTGTGATTAAGTTGCTGTTGTAGAAAAGTCAGTTTTGATTCACTGTAATTATTTTCTGAATGCATTTATGTTGCAGACTTTTGTGTTTTTCACTGTTATAGAAGTGTTTCATGCTTTGGTGACCAGTTTGTCAGATGGCTGCACCGGTGCATTTTTGCATATTTAGATTTACCGAGCTTTACATAATGACAGTAAACCTTTTCCGTCCTTCTGGCTTTTAGTGAATACGAAGGAAAGTGTTGAAACTTTCATGGTAACAGATTTTCCTCCCGTCTCTGCTGTGCTTTAAATGTGATTTATACCTTCAGGGAGGTTTCTGTTCCTCCGAACTCCAACATCATTTCTCTTCTAGCTGCTGCAGTGTCGCGGCGTTGAGCTTCTACATGTATGTTTACATAAAAACAAATAAAGTTAGCTGGACTCAGGACAAGCCCATCAGGCTGTTGACAAAACGTGATGAATAATAACCGTCTGTTCCTCCGTAGAGCGACGTTAAACACCAACATGACAAAGAGCTCAGCTGTTCCACATGTCCGATGATAAATCCCAGGAAGCTGCACGCAGCAGTAAATCCAGACACCTTCACAAGCTGCTCTGGCTTGAGCTGATTTCCAGTCAGAGCTGTTAGCGGTTTGCTTCCCCCTGTTTGTCAGCAGGTAACCCACGATGGCCGTGAACGTATACGCAACCTCAGTGACCAGCGACAATTTAAGTCGCCACGACATGCTGGTGTGGATCAACGAATCTCTACAGATGAACCTCACCAAAATAGAAATGTTGTGTACAGGTAAGAAAACATGGATTTAACGTGTTTCTTTTTTCTTTGTGACATCCGTCCACTGGGACGTTATGGGACGTTTTCTCTTTCTTCCAGGTGCTGCGTACTGCCAGTTCATGGACATGCTGTTCCCCAACTCTGTGCCTCTGAAGAAAGTCAAGTTCGCTGCCAAACTGGAGCACGAATACATCCATAACTACAAGCTCCTGCAAGTCGGATTCAAAAAGATGGGCGTTGACAAAGTGAGTTACGGGTCAGCTGCTACGTTTTTCATTACATGCGTTCCCCACGAAGGAGATGCGTCAGTAAGAAGCTTTAACCCGGTTTTCAGAGATCTTTGGGTCAAACTCTCTTCTCGCTGCAGATCATCCCAGTAGACAAACTGGTTAAGGGGAAGTTCCAGGACAACTTTGAATTCGTCCAGTGGTTTAAGAAGTTTTTCGACGCTAACTATGATGGGAAGGAGTACGACCCAGTGGAAGCGAGACAGGGGCAGGACGCCATGCCCATGCCAAACCCGGCCTCCGCTCTCAATAAACCCCCTAAAAAAGCCCTCAATCAAGGTCTGAGAAACACAATGGCTTAAAAACCGGTCGGGAGACGGGAAGAGGAAGTTTCACCTGTGGATATCTTGTTTCCTTCAGCTCCTCAGAGGCCACCTGTGGCAAAGGTAGCGCCCAAGTTGGCTCCTGTAAGCGCCAGAAAGCCTGGGATGGGCGGCGGAGAGGAGGAGAGGGCGGAGCTCCTGAATGAGGTCAGAAACCAGTTGGGTTAGTGGAAGCCAATAACGGGCTAGAATCAACAGTTAACAGGTTGTTTTTCATTAACAGCTGGATAATCTGAAGGCAACCATCCAGGACATGGAGAAGGAGAGAGATTTTTATTTCGGGAAGTTGAGGAACATCGAGCTGATCTGTCAGGAGAAGGAAGGCGAAGGCGACCCCACGCTGCAGAGGATCATCGACATACTTTACGCCACAGACGTGAGTTCAAGGAGAATACACGGCCGTCCTCCAGGAGACGCTTGATGTGAAACATCACGGTTAAATGTGATGTAGTCGTAGAGCTGCTGATGCTACCAGCCGCATGGCGTCAAAGCCTCGGCTTCGTGTTAGCATGGCGCTATCGCTATCGAAACAAAGTAGGAAAAGGCTGATCATCCAACAGCTCTACTTGCCGTGTGGATGTTTATTATTACGCTGCTTTTAGAGGAGACATCAGGATGCAAAGCAAGTTGCAGCGAATTTCAATCCAGTTATATGATTATGTGGTCAAACTGCATCCTTTTGGTTTGATTAGTTCCGTCGGTACGCCGACAGAATGATCCCAAAACAGCAGGTCAGGTCGGATGTCACGGTACTTTCCCCAGTTTTCATGAAAGGAAACAGAAAATGCGTCGCGACGTGCACCTTCTGGTGGAAACGCGGCAAAAGAAACAAAACTGTGCTGAATGTTTTCAGGCTGAACTCCTGCTGCTGCATTCAGGTGGTGTCGGAAAGATTTCCACAGGAAACAAACATGAATAAAATATGAAGAGTGTGTCTCCACATCAAACGTCTGCAGGATGTGCATGAAAGTAAAGTTAGCGGCGTTTCCATGTGATCAGCTGATCCGTGCACATAGAATCGCTTTGTTTTCAGATCCAGCGTGTGATATGTTCATATGATGGTTCAGGTCCAACAACTCCGCATGAAAACAGCCAAACAAACGGAGCAAGTTTTAAAGAACTGTTTAATGTTTAATTCCTCTGTGTGTGTGTGTGTGTGTGTGTGTGTGCGTGCGTGCGCAGGAGGGGTTTGTCATTCCGGACGCTGAGGAGCAGGAAGAGTTTTAATCTCACACTGCAAGCACCTTCCCGTTTAGACGCCGCTGGTCTCCAGCCCTCCTCAAAGTCTTTCATCGAGTCAAGACCATCTGATCGTTTCCACCCGTATCCTCCACCATAATCACCAACTGGCTCCTCCCACACGCCTGTCCGTCATCCTGAACCCCGCCCCCTCCACCGCAGTACAAACCTTTTTAACGGACTTCTGCATGGTGTTGTATGTGTTTGGGTTTGTTTAAAGTCTGTTAGAAACAAATGTAACATGAACTTGGGAAGACCCGGCCGTCCGCTCGCCAGCCCGGTCCGGACCGACCCGGATAGTTTAGTTCTGCTCCGCGCTGCGGCACCGTAACTCCTCTTGTGCCTTCCTGTCATTCCCATTCTGGAAGAAAAATCTAACATGTCTGTCTCGTTGAAACTAATTGAAGGAGGGTTTTTTTTTTTTTTGTTCATTTTTTATCAGCTGTTATTTTCATGTTTCAGAAAAATGTCTGACAAACAAAAAGTCGTTTCCAAAGGGCTCCACGTTCCAGGCAGCAGTCGGGTCTTCTGTCGACCTTTTTAACGCGACCCATCGTCGCCACCGAAAGCCAACTTCATGTGTTGCGAAGCGTTTCTGTCGCATCTTCCCAACGTTGTTTAGTTTCTTACAAATGTTCTCAGCGTCTCACGATTTCACTTTTTTTTTCACCTTTTTATAGAATCATTTTCTAGGTTCTGTTTACTGGTCAGAACCCCCCCCACCCCCATTTCTGGCTTTCTAAATGTGCAATCCCTAATTCCAGGATGAGACTGTAGATGAAGATTGACATGCCCTTACTGAGTTAAAAAGTGCTAAAACTTGTTACTGATGAGCAGTGATTTGTGTGTTTGTGTGTATTTTGGGGGAAGTTGTGTGTTTTCTTTTACGTTTCCCTGGAGACGGCCCAGTCCAGCTTCATGCTAAACACTGTGAGATCAGACCTGCTGATTCCTCCTCGTCTCCCTTTCAGTCTCACAGATGTTTTCCTCCAATATTCTCCTCAATGCGAGATAAGAAAGTAACTCTTTGCCAACAAACGGATCAAATCCAGATTTAATCACATCAGTTTTTTCTCTGTAGGTTCCAGTTTAAGCCAGAATAACTGTTTTCATCAAGGTTTGTCTTTTTCAGGGTTTTTGTGCCTTTTGGTTTGTTGTGGCAGGAAAAACTTCCACTCTGAAGGTGAAAATGATTCATAGCTGCAGATGATTCTCAATGTAGCAACGACGCTAAAAAACTGGATTATTAAAGGTTCATTTGTCAGACCAGTTTTTTTTCTCCAGAAACCGAGTTCATGAAGATGTTTTGTTGAATTAAACCTGAAAAACTACAAATATTTCAAGTCTAATCTGCTGAACTTACAGCTTCGTGTCATCGTGATATTTATAGATATTTATCGTTTTAGTGAATCGACATGCAAATCGTTCAGCGTCGACTAAAATCTGACTGGTGGAGGAGGTCGGACTGCTTTATCGGGAGGTGAATCTGCGCCTCCTCCGTAACCTCCGTGTAGCTGATCTGCAAAACAATCATGTTTTATTTGTAAAACATTTGAGAAAACGTTTCTGAGTAGCTCGTAGGCTTCTGTCTGGTGTGATGATAGTCGTATCGGTGCATTATCGTGTTACACGACCATGTTGCTCATTTTTCACACACACAGGCTTCCATCTCACTAATCATGATGTGGCTTTTTTACGGTGATGTCCAACTTCCTGCAGCAAAAACAAACGATGGCTTTTAAGGTGATGCTGGTGACCTCTGACCTTGTGCCTCTCAGCGATCAGTGCCGATCTGCGTATAACACTGTGAGCCAAGTCCAGGCTTCGCTCGTGTTGCACTCAGCCAAACAATTTTCTTAAGTCATGTTTTGTACAAACAATAAAACAGTATTTCTTTGTCACATTTGGAGTTTTTTCAGATTTTTACAGGAATTTAATCTGGAGGAGATTCTCATCATGGATGTGCTGCAACAACGATGCTTCATGCAAGCAGAATATCACAACTTCATCTCAACGGTTTTAACAGAACGCTTAAATAAATCTACACTTAGTACCAAACAATCATGGCTGATACGGCGGTGGAGAAAAAGTCATTTGACATCAGATTATAATCCCATCACTATTGGGCCGAAACGTCTTTTAATTTCTCTCAAAAGTTAAAAACTATTTTCAGCTAAATGTGTGAAGTTAGCTAAATAACTTCTAATGTAAAGTCTAGTCAGGTTTGAGATTAAACAGTTTAATATGTTTACTGACAGGTTGGGTTTCCACGAGCTGTAAAAATGAAGTGATTAAACTTGTGTCGGTCCGCAAGATGGCGCCCAAATCACCGTTTTAGTTTGTAGTGAATTAACAGACAGCTGGCGGCTCTTTCCAAACTAATGCCAGATTTATCCATTTAATCCATTTTAAAATCTATTCTGGCATTTTACAGCTGGAATCATGCGATCTACAAACTCTGAGAATAAATATATTACAAGGTGAACCTGGGAAGAATATTTCATTCGCAGTTTTATTAGCTGTAAACTGAAGAGATTTGATGCCACGCGACTTTATTTTATTGTAAATTTACTGTTTGTGTCAAATATTTTTCTTATTGTTGTGACCTTTTATCTACAATAAATGTTTGTAACTGATCCTTCTGGAATTAATGTAACTTTAAAAAAAAAAACAAAAGCAGGCGGAAAACTACAAATCCCAACAACCTACGGTGGCTCAGGAGGGACATACATTCTAACCTCAGTTTGCGTATGATTGTCACATTCGTCCCCTCCAGGAGAATTTTTGCCATGTTCTTAACAAAATCCAATTCAAGAACAACACAAATGTGATGGCACACAAAACGTTTTTTCCTATAAATCCCAGTTTCCCCGGAGACAAACTGGCTGCTTTACGGCAGCTCTTTGGGAACATTAAACGTATTCAACGCCACATACAAAACCTTAACACAGTCTGTTAAGTTACAATTAAATTAATGAATGTTAGAACTTATTTAGAGACTTTAAAAAAAAGATCCGGAAAAGGAAACTAAACCTGGTTGGTGATCAATGCCGACCAGCCGGTGCAGCGGACCATTTAATGATTATTTAATGATCATTACATCACAGATCATCTACTTTCCACAACATTGACAGTCCACTCAGGTCCAGATGCACCGATCTTTTTTTTTTATTTTTTTACAATGTTTCTGTTTAAATGATATTTGAAGATAGTGTGTAATCAATTAAAAATACAAACCAGATTCCAAAATTATTAGTGTGAACAATGAAAGTAAACATTCAAACAGAGACTCGGATTATGTAAATACCTTTTATTAACAAAGTGGGGACCGAATCAATTATGAAAAACAACTACAAAAATAAACAACTCTAAGTCAAATATGGCCATTTGTAGAAAGGTTATTGTGCATAAAATGCATAAAGTTATTATTAAACCTGCTTCCGCCACCTGAAGCTTGTCAAGTATATTATTGGTGCCAATATGACGAGTTAGTAGAAAACTTTGACCTCACAGATCTTTCAGTCTCGCGTGATACAAGACATATCACGGGCACGCCGTGGGTCTGTCGCGTTTTGACACGTATGTCTACATTAAATCGCCATTAATTCTTAAAAAGTGATAATCGTTTAACGCTTGATGAGACATTTTAAGCTACAGAAGGATAGTAGTGGAAATTCCGAGCTTTGTAGCGGTAAGAAAATGCATCATAGTTTCTAATTGGCTGCCGCTCGGGGCCAAACAGAGTTCAACAACACGCTCGTTCTCGGCACAAAAACGGGGAAAAGGACACTACACGGGACGAAAACGTTTCACCCCAGATTACAGAAAAGCATGAAAGATACGCTTCACATAGAGAACAGGTTTTTGTTATTTTATAATTAAAAATTTATTCAGAGTGCAAAGCAAAAAGTTGAAGGACTTCCGGGAGAAGGCTTCGTCTTGTTGGTTTTGGAGTAAGCTAGCAGCTAACTTAGCTTAGCACAATTCTCTCTCGCATGTTTACGTCCCTGCAGCACATTCCGCATCTGAACACGCACGCAAACCTGCGCAAAACTGGCATGGTTTTTTGCTGTACACGCAGAGCTGCTCGTTTTGAGTCCAGGTGTAACTTTTGCATGTTGAGTTTATGAAAAAAGTAACTAAAGCCATGCTGCAAAACAAGGAAGTGTGAATGAAATTAGCCGCTATCCTTCTATCTCGCGGGAATCTGTACGTGTTTCTCATTCACTTGATCATTTTATATCACGTTGCATCAAGACGGTTATCTTACTTAAACAAAGCAAAGAATAGAAGTATTTTACCTACTACTGAAGCACTTAGGGTTAGCATGCTATTTAGCACTCGGCTAGCTTTGTAGCGGACATTTGTTTTGTATCTTGTTTCCGCAGCTGAATGGTTTGTTTAGCGTCTTTGCATGTAACTTAAGACTGCATGTGAAATCATCTGGCAGCTCAGTCGATACTTCAATCTCTGTTCATTTAAAGGAACTAGTCTGTCGGTGCAGCAGCATCTTTTATTTACAAACCTGGAGACGAGCAGAGGATTCAGAAAATGATTCCCGACAAAGTCCCAAAGGAAGACGTCTTCCATGGATCCGAGGACCTGAAGAAGGAGTCTCACGTGCCCAGCTTTGAGAAATATAAGGAACTTTATATTAATTCAGTGGAAAATCCAGATGGTAAGTCAGTGTTTATAGTCTGGTTAATTCGGTAAACTGTGTGTTTGCAGCAAATCAACCGCTTCTGGCTCAAACATCAGATCAAACTTTCATTGTAAATAATTTTTCACACAGGTTGTCTCCAAAGCATTTTTCAGAGGCAGATTATTCTTAATATTTATTTTTTGGTGGCTGCAGATGCTGTAAATCTCGGTGACTACTTTTTGATGAGAGGAGCTGCATTTTAGCTGGTTTATTGGTTAAAAATAGAATAAAACATTTCCTCTTCTGTAGTATAATTTAACATATTGATTCAGAGTTTTTTAGACATAGCAGCATTTTGCTTAAATTTTGTAAATTAATTTGATGATTAAAACACTATACTGTATAAAAAGTTTGGTTTTTCTGAATTATTTAATAGTAAAATAAATAAAACTTAAATTTTTCTGAGCTAACAACATACTTCAAAGTTCCTGAAGCATGTTTTCACCTGCAGAGACTAAAGTCAATAACGATCTCCTTCACATTCTTTATTTTTCTACTTGAACTGTCGCTTAACTCAAGAAACGGCTGCTGGTCCAATTTCTGCACAAGCAGAAGTCTCTGTAAATGTCATTTCTGCCTCTTTTCAGATGTTGCTCTAAAGAAACGATTCAATAAAAATTAAAATAAAAAAAATTAAATTAAAATTTGAATTTCCCTGAAAAGGGATAAAGTATTTTTCATTAATTTCATTCTAATACTTTGGTTAATTCCCAGTGGGGAAATCGCAGCGCTACAGTTGCAAAAACAGAGATCTGAACGAATGAAGTCATTAGAAAAATTCAATAAAAACTGATGAAGAATTTGAAAAATGTCAGAAACTAAAGCACTCTGAGAGCATCGATCTCTGCCAAGCTATGTAAAAAACGCCTCACATTGTGGGTTTTATTTTGCCCAAATATTAAATAATCCTTTTTAAAATTCCAGATGGTGAAAAGGAATTCATAAATTTAATTAAATCTATTTGTAACTCTTTCTCGTTGTGTTGCTAACATCAAATACGGAAAAATTATTAAATATTTCCAATTGGTAAAATAATAAATCATATTTTTTATTACTGTGCAACACAACGGCCCGAAACACAACGGCCCGAAACACAACAGCCTGTATCGGAAACCCGTAAAGATCTTCAACTGTCCGGCAAATCTGAACACATTAGCGTGAGCTAGGTGGGAATGTTTGCTGTGTTGGTTTCAGAGATGAGAAAACTTGTTCTGCTACAGCTTCTCATGATGATGAGGATGCGTCGATTAAACTGAATTCTGATTCTATGTGTTGAAATTCCTAAGTGATAAAAATCTTGCGATTAGGAATAAACATGTTTCACACGTAGATCTTTTGTTTTGCAAGATGTCTGACTCACAAAATTTCCAAGTAACTTTCTGGGGGAAAGTTTAAACTTTGCAGCTTGTCGTCACGCTGGGATGTTTCCTCTGGGTTTATTGCATCATGAGAACATTTATCCTAGTGCCGAAGAACTGATCTCAGAACTGATAAAATTGATTTCAAAGTAGATAAAAGTGTTTGCCAGAGCAGGAAAATCTGGAAAAACAATTAAAAAAAATCATTTACAAATATGTTGCCATGTTTTCAGATGTCTGTTTTTTTTTTTTTTTTTTTGTGCTGCCGCGTATTTTCCTCAACGCCATGCGTCTCTTTCCGGCCGCAGAGTTCTGGGGTGGCGTCGCTCGAGACTTCTTCTGGAAGTCCAAACACACAGGCCCGTTTCTAGACTACAACTTCGATGTGACCAAAGGAGAGATCTTCATCAAGTGTATGGAAGGAGCCTCCACAAACATCTGCTACAACCTGCTCGACCGCAACGTGCACGCGAACAAGCTGGCGGATAAAATCGCCTTCTACTGGTTAGTATGATGCTGTGTGTGTGTGTGTGTGTGTGTGTGCAGGAAACCCAGCTTAACCATCAGTCTTGTGGTTTTTCAGTCGTTTTTTAGAAAGCAGAATCCGTAGTTGCATCAATGTTTGTTGAACATTTTTGGGGGGCATTTTGGTTTGTTTTTGTTTGGTGATGTAAAACAGGGACACGTGGACACACCAGTAATTTGGCAGCAGTTTTATGCAGCGTTGATCCAAACGAAATATGTTGATCCAGAATCGGTGCATGAAATATTTCCCTTACGACTCATGTTTACATGAAAAATTATGCAAAATCCCAGAGAAACAGTCACCAGCATTTCTTTTTCTTTCCTGTTTCCAGAAAATCTGCTGACCTGGTTCCCGCTAATATAATTAAACCTTCTCTGTAATCAGGCTGAGTGGCGGGAATGTGACCAGGAAGTATTTCTTCTAAAACCTTATGGACATGTTTTACAGTCGGCCGTAAAACCTGCTGTCGGCTCATGTATCTTTCTGCACTCGCTCTGAATGAGTTCACTGCAGCAGTTTGTGTTTCAGCTTAACCGTAAATTAACCGCCTTTTTTTTTTCCAGACATTTTTATCGTATTAAAATCCAGAGATTTTAATATCGGAGTGAAAACGATGGTTTGTCTAAAATGTTTTTTGTATCCGTGTGCGACCCTGCAGCTCCTACTAGCTTAGCGTTGGTGTAGCAAGAACACTGTGACGCAGGCGTAGCAGCGGCACCGTGACGCAGGCGTAGCAGCGGCACCGTGACGCAGGCGTAGCAGCGGCACCGTGACGCAGGCGTAGCAGCGGCACCGTGACGCAGGCGTAGCAGCGGCACCGT
>JBAMHX010000015.1:1818621-1828868 GCA_037177515.1 Pseudomugil tenellus
AGATTAATATACATTACAGCTGCTATCCAGGAAGACCTGCAGATAAAGGAAAATAAGAAATAAGACCTGCAGAAAAAGGAGAAATAGGTTAATGATGCCAGTACTGTCATATACATGGATAATAAGTAGTAGAAAAAAACAATAGGAAGTGCTCAATGCATCATGGGATGTCCCCATGGCGGCATAACTGAAGGGTGGCTAGACTATCCCTAAGTATAAGATTTGTTGAAAAGGAAGGTTTTAAGTTTTATTTTAAAGGTAGAAAAGGTGTCTACCCTAAAAAAAAAAAAGAAAAACACTGAAAAAACATAATTTTACCAACTTGTTCTAAAAGATTGGATAATAGAATAGAATGCTTTTATTGTCATTATACACATGTACAACGAGATTAAGATAATGATATTTGACTCTCTCAACTGAGCTTTGAGTGTGACCCTCTTTGTACATGGACCACTCTTCGAGGGTTGGAGTTCTTGTAAAGGGAGAGCCGGAGCTTGGCCATGTACATTCATTTGCATACTACATTATACTACAGAACTTGGCTTTGGGGAGGATGTCTGAAAAAATGGTCTGGATTTTTTTCAAAATGTATCTTTCTTGAACCGATTTTTCATGATTTCCTATCCTGCCTTTGAGAAATGATGTTCAACACTGCCTCCCTCCATTTTTGGTAAAGTGTGACAAACAAGGAGACTCAGGAGCAGCTTATCTAACTTAATCTGAGTGTTTGAGCTGCAGCTGGAGGCTGTCCTGAAGATGGAAGGGAGACAAATAACTATGATGCTGTGACAACTGTTTATAGGAGAGACTACAACAAACAGTACTGAGAATATTTATTTCTATATTTACCCCCATGTCTATGACCCCCCGTTGCCTTTCTAGTGACTGTGTCATAAAGGTCTCTAGTGATATAAATAACTATACACTTAATAATATATTTTCCAGTTGAGCTGTTAAATTTTATGCATCCTCACACGATTAGACACATAACCACTGGAGCACATGAGGTTTCAGACAGTTCATAGAGCCATGAACACTCCTTTATGAGCAACCTGTGTTTCTCTGTAGGAAAACGGTAAGCGCTGGACCATGAAACTGGACATCTGTGCACCTCAGGTGATTTTTCCTGATGACTTCCAGTCAGGTGACCCCATGCTGGTGGTGGTTGATTTAGGAAGGATACTTCTGACAAACTCTCAAGGTAAAACAGGCGACTATTCTACCACAAACACACTTATACATTCCTAACTAAAAGCAGCTAACTTCCATTATTCATTTAATTGAAGATGACAGTACAGTGAACTCAAAAGCTGCTCAACCTGAGAGGGACGACATGAGTGATGATGAGTACCAGACTCCTCTGGCCACCCCACCGGAGTCGCCTCCACCTGAACTCGACATGCCTTTGAAAGCACAGCTGAAAAGCCCTGAAATTCCCAGCCTCAGATCCCCAGAAGCCGCGCAGGCCTACAGCCGAAAACTGTATGAAAAATACTCCCTATCCTTTAAAGACCTGCAGATAATGGTCGGTCGCTATAAAGACAACTGGAAACATCTCCAGGAGAGTGAAGTGGGGCCCACACACGTGGTGGAGAAGTTCAATGTGCTGCTACAGCTTGAGCAGAGGCTGCGCTACACATCAGACCCACAGCTACCCGGAGCTGTGCTGTCAGGAACGCTGCCGGACCTGAAGGTTCACATCAACCTGGAAAAGATGACCGCCCTTAGGAGTTGTCTCGCTAGGCTAAGCAGGTCGTCTGTGAACGAAGAGGACAAAAGCCAGGACAAAAGTCCGCAGGTGATCTCTCCTGATCCTCTCCCCCTTCGCCATGATAAGATCTTTCCCAGGGAGGACAGCTCGTGGAAACTGCAGGGCTCAGCCAAGAACCTGACTCAGAGTGTGACGACGTTAGAGCAGCACACACGAGAAGTCCTGGTGGAATCCCGTCTGCTGTTAGCCGAATTTAACATCAACTACATGCAGCTCGGTGTAGAGAGTGACGGACGCTACATATCTGTTCTTAAAGTCTTCGGCACAAATGCTCATTTTGTAAAGCGGCCTTATGATGCTGAAGTCTCCCTTACTGTCCACGGACTTCTCCTGGTGGATACTTTACAGACTTATGGCTCAGACTTTGACCTGCTCGTCGCTTCCCATAAGCATCTCAGTTTTGACATACCCACAGGAAGTCTCAGAGAAAGCCAGCCACCTTCTCCAGGCTCCTGCGATGGAAGGTCCCCTGAATATCAGGGAAACCATACAGAGTTGTCCTTTGATCTGCCGGCTGGTAACGTCTCCCCATTCACTTCCATCCTCAAAGACCAAGAAGCTCTCATTAAGCTCGAGTATCAGTTCGTGAGCTCAGACTGCCCAAGCATGAACCTCGACAGCTCCCTTCAGGTTACAAGCATGCAGGTCAACAACTTGGACATCATTCTCAACCCTGAGACCATGGTGGAGCTGCTCAAGTTCCTCCAGAAGTCTTTCCCCAAAGAAGAAAGCACTTGGACTGCATCAGTGCAACAAAACACTACCTCGTCTTTCAATGATGAAGAGGACAGGGCTTATCAGGCCACTTATGACCAGAACAAGGAGCTAACTGTGGAGATCCATCGCCTCAACCTGCTTCTCCTGCGGACTGTGTCTACTGGCACTTCCCTGAGCGCCGAGAAGAAAGGACTGAAGATCGCCACCGCCAGCATCATGGATACCAAGGTCAACGTATCCATGGGAAGCCGGTTGGACATCAGTGGTTCACTGGGATCCATGCAGCTGGTGGACCTGACCCAGGAGGGAGGCCGAAGCCAGTTTGTGGTCAGCATCGGCAGCGTGGACGACAGCTCCTCGAGCCCTGACCGTTTAACGTTCCTCTCCGACACACCAGAGTCTCCCACCAACGCTTTGAATTTTCAACTCATGGAGAAATCGCAAGGCGAGTGCTCCTTGCAGCTGGAGATGGCGTCGCTACACTACAACCACTCAGCCAAGTTCCTGCGGGAGCTGAGTCTGTCGGCCAATGAAGTGGAGGACAACTTCCGCTCCATGTTGAAAAGTGCTGCCACCAAAGTGTCCACAGTCCTCGCCTCCAAAACCGCAGAGTACAGCGGAATGGTTTCACTCTTTGAGACTCCTTCGCGGAGAAGAACTTTGAGTCAGAGCTGGGCGTATTCCTTCGAGGATGAGGAAGATGTTCCCCTGGAGGAGCCTGAATCCACTTTAGATACTTTTCTGGTGAAGCTGACCCTAAACATCAGCATCGATTCACCAGTTGTGTCCATCCCCCGTAAACCTGGACACCCTGAGCTGTTGATTGGACATCTTGGAAGCATTACTATCCAGAACTTTCTCCATGGCCAAGACTCAGACGGAGAGAGGCTGCAAGTGTTAGTGAAGGATATACGTCTGTATTCACTCAACATGGGTCATCTGGTTTTGAAGCGGGCACCCAGACGGGACGATGGCGACACTCCATCTCCATCCCGCATCAGCAGCCAGGACGAAGCACAATTTACACGTCATGACTTCTTCGAATCTCTCAGTCGGGGAAAAGGTAAAAACAAGTTTGTTAGTTCTTTACTGAGTCTCTTTGCCACTAAAATAAAAATTTTTGGTATCTATGTGACTAATTCCTTTCTTCATTCACCAGCCTTCCACATACTGAAAGACACTACAATCCAGTTTACTCTGGAGAAAATTCCTGTTGACGAAGATGCCCCGCTGACCCTACTCATCGCAGAGGAGCCCTACAGGAGCACAGGGCAACTGAGAGTTCAGGGTCAATTTGTCAACCCTGTTCAGGTATAGTCTACAACCAGGGTGCCAAAGTTCGGTCCTCAAGCCCCACCATCCTGCAACTTGTAGATGCAAACTTTCTCCAACACACCTGAATCAAATGAAGGGCTTGTTACATCCCTGTGCAGAGCTGGAAGACATGCAGAATACATGCGTTTCATTCAGGTGTGTTGAAAAGAGATGCATCTAAAAGTTGCAGGAAGGCAGCTCTCGAAGACCAGATTTCGGCACCTCTGGTCATAAACCATCCTGTTTATTTCAAGATTGTAATGGCCAGTTTTCCTGTCAAAAACGAGGAGACTGGTTTCTTTAGATTGAGAAGAATATAAATGTAATAATGAAGAATAAAAGAAGTTGAACATACATTAAACATTAAAACATGGAGTGAGACAATACATTAAGACATACAGACATGGTACAAGGTTATAACCCGGGGAGAATCCCTCCAGAGATCTGTCGTCACACAGAAGTCTGAAACTTTTCTGCTGGTCACTTAGAGACACCTTTGTTTAAAAACTTTGCCTGTGTCAGTCTGGAGCCTGTTCTTATGATATGACAAACAAAAACAAGATCTCGTCTCAACATTTCCCTGATGGTAAGACGCCGGCCTTGCAGATGGTTTAATAAGGTCAGAATGACATCAGTTTAAGAGCCTTATGGTCGGACCTTTCAGCTAGACATTAGTTAAGAGGAAGGTAGTTAAGCTAATAAATGAAATTTCCACAACAAAAGAACCAGTCCCCACATCCAGCCTGCATATGAATCGCCTTTTTCTAACGCCTGGTTTTGATCCATTCGGACAGTCAATATAGCATGTACACATGTGCTGCTGTTGCTGTATCCCATCTCCTTCAAGGTTAGACGTGTTTTGCATTCAAACGGGGCATAACTTATCTTTTAATATAATTACATAGTACAACATTAAAGTGTAAAGAAGGTGCTTTGGCAGCTCTGCCATAAGCTGCAGATTTACCCTTAATTCATAAAAACTATACAAGCTACAAACTTGTTAAAAGAAAATTATTATAACACGCTCAAAATTAGTCAAATCACATTTCTGCTACATAATTAATTACATAATTCATATAAAAACTCAACATAATTAGATCATTACTAAAATATATATTGATATATTATAGATGCATTATAGATGACAGCTTTCTGGAGAATATTTTAAATTCAGCATCAACATTAAGATGTAACTGGACAAAAAAAGTAAAAGATGAATAAAAAACGTTTAATTCCTGGCTGATTATTAATGATTGAATATTTGTTTTGGCAGGTGTTCCTGTGCAAGCCTGTGTACGAGCAAGTTCTCCAGACGCTGGACAATTTGTCCCTGATTGAGGAGCAACGAGTCACGCCCAGCCAGCCGCCCACTCCTCCTCCACCCACACCTTCTTCCACCAGACCCCACAGCTTCCCTGACCCCCAGGGAGGTCTGTTTGCCAGGGACCCTCCCAGCATCAGCTTCTCCCATGCATCCCTTTCCTCTCCTTTGTCTCTGCAGTCTCAGAAACCTGCTCTCTTTACCTCCTTCACTCAGCTAAAAGTCACCTTACATGTGGCAGAGCTGCAGGTCCAGCTCAGCGGTGACCTGACTCAGGGCTCCCAGGGATTAGTCAGTGTCCGTTTCCAAGATTTGGAGGGCGACTTTACCAAAGATCATCCTCACTTACTGGGAGTGCAGCTGGCTCTGCGTGCCCTTTTAATGGAAGATCTCCTGGAGCAGAACCCCGAGTCAAAATACAAGTACTTGATGGTGTCTCGTGGAGCCCCCAAACCCTCCACCTTCAGTCCAAAGGAGTATCTTTCCCAGAGTTGTCCGTCAGCGTCAAATGCCCTTTTCCCAGACATGCCCCGCTCACTGCCTGCCCACATCGAAGAGGCCAAGAACGTCTTCCAGCTCTACCAGAGGCACCCCAGCACCCCTTCATCCAGTCGCAAGTCCAAGAGGGACCCAGACTTCCCTAGCACGCCGCCTCCTTCTCCTACACGCCAAAGATCATCTCCTCAGCCACCCCCAGACTTCGATGACTCGTTGGTCCATATAAATGTGCTGCTGGTGGACCAGAACCACCCTGAGTTCAAAACTCGCTACGGTAGCGTGGGCCGAAGTGTCGACGTGGACTTTAACTGCCTGGACGTTCTGATCACGCTGCAGACGTGGGTGGTTATTCTGGACTTCTTCGGGATTGGCTCCACAGCTAATAATCACGCTGTGAAGGTGCTCTCGTCGCTGCAAACCGTGCCGGGACACTCGCTGTACGAAGCAGACATGAGCGAGGAAGAGACAGCGCAGCCCGTCAACACCAGAGTGGACCTTAAGGTTAGTTCCACTGGCTGTTCTGTTCAGCTATGTTCTGTTCGCTTGTGCTTCAAGTCGGAAGTCTAACCAGTCTTTCATTCGTAGGTCCATTCTTTATCTCTCGTTCTGAACAAGAAAATCAGTGAACTTGCCAGAGCGAGTGTGTCCAAATTATCTGCTCACCTGGAAATGCTAGGTGCGTATGCATCGTTACGCACATACCTTCGCCACATCAAATTTCTGGTTCTAATGACCTCTTTACCTTTTTTACTCGTAAAACGTTGGGATATACAATATTTGGATGTAATTTAGGTAAAACATAGAACGTTGATGTTATATTGATATTATATCAAGATGCAAAGGACATCCAAGTAGATATATGTGATAATAAATCCTTCATCTCGGATCATTTATTAACACCAAAGCAAGCTGTGGTGGGGATGCAACAGCATAGAAGAGGATGAAGAGGGCTGTTTAGGTCAGGGTTGCAGGTTTTCAATATTTCCCTGCTCCAACACACCTGACTGATTGACGAGTCATTGTTCAGAACTTAACTGGCTGTTGCATCCATTTAATTTAATTCAGGTGTGTTGTTCCACCACCTTTCCACTGATTCACCAACATGTCATAAATTTTAAAAAAATCTAGATTTTCATGTTACAAAACGCTCAAGTGGTAAAAATGAAGTAATTTATAAGCCCTAACATGCACCATCATTTCCTTTCACCTGATGAAGCAGCTGTGTCCAAATAACAGACCATGAATGTTGTCTTTTCCTGTGATATTCCAGACGGTGATTTGGCTGTACACGGCAGCTTAGGAAGTTTGTCCCTGAGTGATCTGACGCCACATGGCGACCTGTACAGAGAGCGCTTCACCACACAAGGAGGAGATGCGCTCGTTTTCAACATTTTTAAGTATAATTCATACTCTGAGCAGAATGTCGGATCCTGATGGAGAATCAGCCTGTTTTCAATCATCTTTGCATTTTTTTTCTCTCCTTGAAGGTTCGGTCAGCCTGACCCCGACCTGAATCGAGAATGTGACATCAGGGTGTCTCTCCAGATGGCCTCGGTGCAGTACGTCCACACACAGCGCTTCCAGGCTGAGGTGGTCGCCTTCATCCAGCATTTCACCCAGCTGCAGGATGTCCTTGGCAGGCAGAGGGCCGCGATGGAGGGCCAGGCTGTGAGTGCTGCAGATGCTGTACAGCAGAGCTATTTAGTTTAGTTCAAATTTAGTAAATGATTCCTGATACATTCTAATAAAAATACAATATAATCCAAATACATTAGTGAAAAGGAAAAAAACCTTTGTTAGCTTAAGGCTAAAATCAATGGAAAAAAGCATTGTTAGGCTAGTGGTTAGCGACAACTCTTTACCTCGACAATATTATCTGTGTTCAGTTACAAATGTACTAGAATACTTGCAGGAAAACATTTTCTGGCTATAAAAGATAACATGAACAACATCTGGACTGCTTTCATATTCTGACTAAACTATATACGGAAAGTCTGAAGGGACAAAACACGTACTTACTGTAAGAAATCTCTTCATTTGATCCTTTTTCTTAATTTAAAGTAATGACGTTGAAAATAACATAATTGTTTATAATATTTTGTCAACATCAGGACATTTAGATTAATTTCTGATATAGTTAAAATACACAGATTCATCATTATTTGACCGCTTGTACTCATTGATGAAGATAATATCAATGTTTTGTGATAAAGAAAATTGAGGACGCAACACATGAGAATGAAATATATTTTTTTATTTGTTTTTTTTTTATATCGCCCACCCCTGATTGGACAAATCCTCTTCCAAGCTCCTTATGGTGCAAGTGACGGCGCAGTTTGATGATGTCACAGGCACAGGTTTTATTGCGAGTTGTGCCAAACAAACAGAACTATCTGGAAAACTTTATGTGACATGTCTTATATTATCTGAAGAATTTAATATACGTACACGTTGTGTAAAACTTTTATGTAAAAGTTGTCTTTTAAAAAGAAAAATATAAAATAATATTGGTATGCTGATAATATCAGACATCTCTGTTTTTAAAGTAATTAATGCTTTTAAGGTGGAGGTTATGATTTATTCCTCTAGCTGTTTCTAAAATAACCTATGAACATATCTTAACAACATTTTTATATTAAATAATATTCCCATTACCGCTCCTAACTTAACACATGATGCCCAGAATTATTGTAAAAAAAGTTTTAAGTGAATTGGACCCAACATGCACATTTAGTGCAATGAAGCAGGGAAACATCTAAAACCTGCAGGACAGACTGGTACACTTCACTAATCTAACATTTTATTTTTCAACAGTTTTTTTCTGGTTAAAGGTCTTCTATCCATTTCCCCTTTCTGACCCCTCTTCTGCTTTTCTGCATCCAGGTGCGGGACCATCCGCAGCGGGCGTCCAGGGTCCTGCTGGATATCGAGGCCGGCGCCCCGGTCTTAGTCATCCCCGAGAGCTCGCAGTCGCCCAGAGTGATTGTGGCGAACCTCGGTCAGCTGAGGGTACAGAACCACTTCCTGTCAGCCGGCGCTCATGGGACATTTTCCCTCCAAGACAAGGTAGAGAAACTCACCATGGCTCATGCCTTTTTCCCCTCTCTGGTGAGTCACGCTGCCACGTTTCCAACCGTTCTGCCTCCTAACTTTACTGGATTCATTTATGCACAATAAGTTAGCTTAAGGCTAACTTAAGCTAACGTTGAGTTGTACGACTCAACGTTTCTAAAATATCTGACACAAGCCTAAAAAACTACAGATGATTTAAAGTAATGTTTTCATCATCCAATGGTTTGAATCTTTTATGAAATGCTGAATGAATACAGTATCGCCTGATATTTTACTGAGGATTGTGAAGTATCTTTTGCTAACAAGCTGCTAGTTGTACCTCTAAGTCGTATGTTTAAGGGTCTTTTCACTACTGAAAGCAACAGTTTTGTTGCACTGAAAGGAACAGATCTGGTTTTATGATCACACCAAGTTGACTTCATAGAGCATGTTATTCTGATGTTCTTCTGCATGTCTTGGTTGGAAACAGTTTTTGCATTTCTCTCATCTTCGACCAGTCACACAATTCCTCTCTGACCTTTGACATCAACAAGACATCTTGTGTGTGAAAATCTCAGTAGGTATTGTAGGTATTAGCTACTCTTTCTTGAAAATCTCAGTAGGTCGGATCATTTTGTGATGCTCAAACAACAACATGCCGCATTCAAAGTCGCTTAAATCGATTTTCTGCCTCATTCAGTTTGACCTTCAGCAAGTCGTCTTCATCATGTCTATATGAATATATGTAACGAGTCACTTCAATGTGATTGGCTGATTAAATATTTGTATTAACGGGTAATTGAACAAATGAACCAGATAAAGTGGCCCATGAGTGTATTTTCTTTTGTCAAAGTAACTTGCTGGAACGTCTTTCAATTTAACAATTTGTACCATTTTAAATACATCTTCATCAGACACCAAGCTGGATCTCTGTTGGATCCAGAAAACTTCTGGAGAGTTTAGTCTGGACCACAAATTCTAGAGAATTTCACATTTAGGCGTGAAAAGACCCTAAACATCATGTTTTAAAAGAACAAACTAATTTTAAAAACAGTTAAAGTGTGATATGAAACGCATGTCGGAAGCTCAAAGCTCCTGAAAAGGCGAGGTCAGTGAATGCATCTGTTTATAACGCACAATAACGTGAAAATTACGTTTTTAACAGGCTGAAGATTATTTGGGGAAGAAATATGAGGAAGAGTGTTAATGACAAGAATATCTGACAAGTCAATCTTTTTCTTTTTTTTTTGCTTTATTTGCAATAAACAATCACAGTTTTATTTTTTTTAAATCAGTCTTTTGACACATTAGTGGGTTGATTTAGGACGAGGCTTCTCTGTAATGCTGGTTTGAATGATTTTCTGCTTTTTCATATGCACTTTGTGGTATTTCTGTTGTTTTTGTGTGAAGAACATTATTCTGCATGGAAATTCATACAAGGAACCGTCCCACTACAAGGTACACCTGCATGGTTTTGCTGTGCGGTGACAAGTTGATTGCAGTTGTGTAATGATTTGAGACCACGTCTGCAGTTACTTGATCATGTTTGCAGTGTACGATATCTGTAAATCGGTC
>JBAMHX010000015.1:1836114-1851008 GCA_037177515.1 Pseudomugil tenellus
CATATACCATACCATATATCATATCATATACCATACCATATACCATACCATATATCATATCATATACCATACCATATACCATACCATATATCATATCATATACCATACCATACCATACCATATACCATACCATATATCATATCATATATCATATCATATCATACCATACCATACCATACCATATACCATAACATATATCATATCATATCATATCATACCATACCATATACCATATACCATAACATATATCATATCATATACCATACCATATACCATACCATACCATACCATACCATACCATACCATATTCCATATAGCATAACATACATTATTCCCCATACCATACCATACCATACCATACCATTATATATACCATATACCATAACATACATTATGCACCATACCATACCATACCATACCATACCATTCCATACCATACCATATACCATGCCGTATAACATAACATATACCATTTTATACCATACCCATCATATCGTACGTAGATACAATGGATACCACAATCAGTTGGTGACAGATTGACTTCAGACCTCGTGTTTTACTGGGATCCGTCACACAGATGCAGAATATGAGCACAGATGTTTCTCACTGAGAGATTCAAGATGTTATATCTTCTGCAAGAAGCGAGAACGTATTGTTCTTAACCCCCAAATCACAAGTTTATTCTCCTGCTTTGGGAATTCTCAACCCATTAGCCGAGCAGGACTTGTGATTGGTTGGTTATTTGAGGTGGGCATGTTTAATGCGGAAGCCGGACAGTTAAATGGACAGTTTAAGGAAGTGTGAATGTAAAGACCCAGAGACGATTTCACTCTACCACGAAAAAAGTTTCTTGTTGAATATGAAATACCCAGATGTTTACTGCACATAAAAATCCAGACATCCATCAGCAGTAATCCCTGACCCTCGACCCTAGTTTGATTCCTGGGTTTAATTCTAACATCTATATTTTTATGATGATTTTCTGTTGTGTTGGAGCTCTGATCATTGTTTTGTTTTCAGGTACTGAGTTTGTGGTTGTGGAGGACTTGTCCTGCCTGGACACCAACGCCATCATCCTGAAAGGGACCACGGTACTGACGTACAAGCCCCGTCTGCTGGACAGACCCTTTTCTGGCAGCCTGGCAGGAGTGGAGGTAACGTGACCCACACAGCTGCTTTGTTTCACCATTCTCTAATGACCTAACTAGTGTAGCCTGAGATCACTTGTGTTTGGAGTCTTACTCATCATTCGGTCTGCGGTCCCTGCAGGTGTTCTCATGTCGACTGGGCAGCGAGCAGGAAACGGCACTCTCCATCATTGACCCTGTTAACGTTCAGGTCGATCTGTGTGGGAGCCCCACATATCAAAGCAGTTCTGGTCTGCTGGATGCCTTCAACGTGGAGGACATCCCACCGTTGCTGGAGGTCAGGAGTCTCTCTACACGGTTCTGCTGTAAACATTTGATTTCTTCTCTTTTGTTCCAAGTTTTCTAAGCTTTGTGAGAAACTTCAGGAAAAGAAAAATGTTCCTGATTGTCAGACGAGCCACTCATTGTGTTTTCTTACTAACCATAAAAATATTGTGTGAATGTATTAAGAGGAGACTTTAATGGCAGATGCGGCTGTTTCATGGCAGATTCAGTTTCCTGCTCTGGACATCCGTCTCTCCTACAACGACATTCAGCTCTTCCTGGCCATTACCAAGTCCATCCCTGCAGCTGGAGCTGCACCTCAGCCGCCTCCTGACTCCACTCAGGCTGCAGATCCACCCAAAGACAGCTTGAAGCAGAAGACTCAAACCCTCACAGGTATGACGATGATAGCGAGTGGACTGCTTTCTAGTCTTAAGCCCTTTTCAGACATAGTAACCGGGTAATGTCCGAACATTGATCACCTGGACTTTACCCGGTTATGCCTATTCAGACATGCAACAACATTACCCGGACTTTACCAGGTAAATTGCGTTCAGACATAGGCGGTAAATGTCCGTGTAAGACTGTCATCCTGGAAACCGGATATGATGCATCATTGTGCGACAGTGACAACAATGACAACAACAAAACACATTAGATCAGAATAGAATTTACCTGTATTTACACACACACACACCAACATCCACCCCTTCACATATGAGTAACATTATACAGCAACTCCTACCAGATTCAGTGTTGTTGGAGTTTTCAGCTTCCTGCACGGAAGTAGGTTTAACTTTACCGCGACACAGTTCATGGCGCTGGTTGTTTAGTTCTGTTCACCTTGGTTTATTTTGGGTCGCTTGTTGTCGTTGCACCCCAGCTTCCTTTTCTAGTCCCTGGAATCTTTTTAAACTTGATTTTTTTTCCTCTGTGTTTACGTTTCGTAGACAAAGACGTCATCGCTTCACGCGGTAGGACCCGCCCTCACATCTTTCCCTCCCTCCCCCCAGGTCAATGTCCGCACATTAACCTGGATGTCTGAACAGGATTAGTCTAAGCGGTGATTAAGCGAACATTGTACTAGGTCTTCAAGCGGGTAAAAACCGCGTAGATCTACCCGCTTTAAGTCCGGACTGTACCTTTCAGACATGAGGGTCAAATATACGCGTAATGTCCTCGTAACAGAGCAAGTCTGAAAGGGGCTTTAGCTGCTCCATTTTCTTTTTTTTTTATCTGACATGCAATTGGAAGACGCAGATGCTGTATCCTCTTATTGAAATTACACTCCACCAGATCACCAGCAAGGCCAAGCACTATCATTTATATTGTCTACAGTTTCTCAGGAACTCTGTGGGGTAGGTTGTGATAGACATCATACCCTTTAGGTCATCTAAGAAAGTTTTGCAGGTATCTTTATCTCGTCCACAAGGTTAAAAATACAGCCACAAAATATAGAGTTCATTCAGAGTCTCTTTATGGTAAGACCACAATGAATTATAACACAATTATTTATCACATTTTAATCGTAAAAATTATCCTTAGCACTGCTATGCTGCTAATAGACCTATATTTTAATCTGGGCATGATGATAAGGCCACTCCCTGTCAAGCTTTCCACCAATCAGTGTGCTTAAATTGACGCAATGTCCAGTCAGGAGCAGCGAAACATCAACAGATGAGCAGAAAGTTCTGTGTGTGTCTGAAAAGAAGAAAAGTGATGAACTTCTATGATTGGAAAAAAGAAAATTAGATTTTGATACAGACTGATGTTTTGTTATCCCTGCTGTTATTATAAAAGCTCCTCATTATTGTCTTTTCTTCACCCTCAGAGACCCAGCTGAGCCACTTACAAGGACTCGGTTTCAGGAAAGAGGATTGTAGAGCAGCTCTTGCTCATTGTAAAGGTGAAAACACCTCAGTCTGGATAGAAAATTGGCATTGTGTCATGGAAAGTTATGTAAACACATCTCTATCCTACAGGTCAGTTGGATCAGGCCGCCACGTGGCTGCTGGAGAACGCTGAGAATGTGGCGGGGCATCCCAGAACCAGAGCCGGTTCTGGTAGCAGCAGTCACTCTGCTCCTCTGTCTGGGGTGGAAATCAAGGCTGAAAGTGTTTGCATCTGTTTCATCGATGACTGCTTGGATTGTGACATACCGCTGGCAGAGCTCACCTTGTCCAGTAAGTCTGACAGCTCGATCGACTAAAGCCTCCACAGCTCGGAGGACTCGGGGTGAACTGGGTTCAGACAAAGATGACATGTTCGACCCAGGACGTGTAAATCCACTTTTTATTGATACAAAGTAGGTTACACAAGGAAAAATCTGAGAAGCTATCATGTAAATGGTACCATTTGAAAGCTTGGACATACTTACCCTTTAAAGTTAATGCGTAAGGGTGTCCAGACTTTTTCATTGTTAGCGTAACATGCTTCTAAATAAGAGAAACCTTTTTTAAATACAGTTGAGCTGCAGCTTCTATTTTGTGTTAAATACACTGTTAAATATCAGTTTTTCACTGTTCGCATCCATCACACTGCCCTCAGTGTTTATTTGCTTGGTAAAAAGACATCTGAGCATCCAGTGATGCCTGTATACTTGCACTAGGAGGGCCTATATTATCATGAGGTATTGATCCATAATTGTTTAGCATGAGCTCCTAACTGAGCGCCCAGTGGTGACAAATGAGAAGGTGAAAACTAGTCTTTTCTCTTTTTTCTGGGATTTGTGTTAGCATTACAGTCTAATAAGTAGCTTCCTTTGGCTGGTTGCTTGACTTGAAACTCCCTGTGCCTTCTATTAGCAAGGAGATGCTAGCATTAGCATTGAGGAAGCTATTAACAAGCTGTTAACCACTGGATTAGACAATAGTTTGGTTGTTTGTTATTATAAAAGCTCCTCATTATTCAATCTTTTCCACCCTCAGAAACCAAGCTGAGTCAATTACAAGACCACAGTTTCAGGTCTTGGCTTATAACCAGCTTTAGCGCTATACAAATAAAGCTAAAGCTGTTAGCCATTATGCTAAACCTGATAGCCAACCCAATTATTACTGACTATGCCACTAGCATAGCAAAGCTAATACAATTAGCTGTTCCAATAGCATGTTGTCTGCTCTGTTTAGCTTCTGATTATGGGATGCTATCCAGTATAGAGTACACATCAGCTGCTACAAAGTTTGTCTTCCAAAAGACATATTTGACCTCACTGGAGTGTCCTTTCAATCAAATCAAATAAAAAAAATGCTAAAACTTATTTATTATAAAAGCGAATGAGTCACACATTTTTTTCTTAGTTTCTTGCAAGGTCACCAATACCTGCTTTTAAAACTGAATTGTTTTAGCTTCTAGGCTACTCTTCATTTCACACAAAACATAAATGAAGTAAATGTCAAGATTAATAGTAAAAATATAATAAACAGAGAAAATATATCAGCTTTTTAGCTGCTTCCATTCAGATCCACTCTACTGTTGACCTACTGATAAAAACATTGTGATCTCATGACAACTTTAAGAAAACTGACTTTATATGGACTGTTCTGTTTCCCCATTAATTTGCTGCACTACTTAATGCAGTTCAGGAGCCCGTCTCAGCAGGTTTATCCTGGACAGGCCGCCGGTTCATCGCAGTCGTTCTGTGATGAAAATCCAGAAGTTGTGAATGTTTTTCCTCAGACTAATGAAGGTGCAGCTCTTGTGGAGTTTTGGCCTGATTGTTTTTTCAATTGCAGGGTTTTATGTGCTGCAGCGAATTGGTTCCACCCAGGAAGGAAACGCCAGCTTCACGCTGTCTGGAGACTATTACAACAGAGAGCTTTCAGGTAATCACATACGCAGAATTTCATCATGCAGTTTAACTGAAAACGGGTGTTTTATGAGCATGAATCAACCTTCACGTTGGTTCAGATAAGGTCAATGTCCCAAAAATTTCTGATTTATTTGCTTTTTTTTCTGTGTGTATCAGGTTGGGAGCCCGTCATCGAGCCTTGGCCATGCTTCCTTAATTGGCAGCAGCAGGCCGCAGGTCGCCTCCACCCTCCACGTTTTAAGATGGGGGTTCGAGCCAAGCAGAGACTGGACGTCAACATCACTTCTGTCCTGCTTGGTAAATTAAAAGAAGGAACACCAAGCTGAACAATGTGATTTAATGGATTTAAAGTTCCCGGGCAGCTGAAGCCTCTTTCTCTACCCCTCCCAGAACAATACAAAACTACCAAGAGCTCCTGGTTGGCAGACTACTGTAAGGAGGAGGAGCAGAGCCCCAAGTCTTCACCTCCACCACCCTGGGTCGGCTCCTCAGTTGACCCACCCAGCTTTGGACAGAGTGAGTTCCAGTTACACACAGTATGAGTAAAACCACCAGTTTAGGCATGACCTACCAATGAATGAAACAAAGATTGACCCTGTGATGAGGCGGCTGTTTCTGAGATGTACAGAAAGGCAGGAGATCAGCAGCAACGTAGCGTCTTGTACACTGAACCATATAAACCTCCTGAAGTTCAGTCACTGACTTAAATTAGCAGAATGTGAGCTGTTGTAAAGTTTCACAGTTAAATCCTGACCGGAAGAGGTGTATTATAAACATTCATTTATCTTATAAAGAAGCTTGATGAACTGCTCTGTATGCGGCTCCTACAGTCTGCCGCTCATCAGTAGAATCATGCAAATGAGAAACGGGCTACTCATACGAATCTGTCCTGGTCTTTCTTATTTGTTGACCCATTCACCTGTATACCAGTACGGTGTAGCAAGGACTCATGCTCCTCGCCCCTTCATCAGCTGCACAGGCAGCATAGTGCAACATCTCCTATAGAAGAAGAAACGTCACCAAGTTTAAAATTTTTCTGAATAAATGCAGAAAACTTTTCTTGTTAACTTGGATTTTGCTTATTTAAAGTTTTTAGATTTTTTTTATTTCCTTCAAATTGTTTACAAAAGATGTGTCTGCACTCAGACTGTAGGATCAGTCTGTGTGTCTTTAGAGGCTGATTCTGTTGTTCCAGTGTAGAAACTTTATCCTGAAGTTCAACTTTATGTTCTGTGCAGGCAGAGTAAGTACGGTAACATGTGGTGTCCGAACAGTTAACGTCACATTCTGTATAAAAACTCAGCTGCAACATGGATATGATAAAGATATGACAGGGGAAGATTATAAACATGTCTATCTAATTAGAGATAACTGAGCTTTTGTCAGGTGGTTTTAGGCTTTATACCTGGGCTGTGTTGCTCTACAGAATCCAGAATACACCAGAGAGCCCACATCTGCAGCTTGTCCCATATAGGATCCACATCTGCAGTTAAGTTTGTCCCAGATCAAGTTTTTTTTTTACATATTTCACAAGAAAAAGGTTAGTTTGGACTTTATTTGACATTTAACAAGGAGCTTCATCCATGATAAGGCGAGATTTTGCTTAGAGCGATGTCTGTGTCTTTATATGCCACGTGTTTGTATAGATTTCGTGCTTTTTCACCACCATTTGTTCCTAAAACCATCCGTTCACTGTTTTTGAATCTTTCACATCAGCGAGAAAGTGGAAACAGCAACTTTCCACTTTGACTTTTTAGAATGAAAGGTGTGTGTGAGAGTTACGGACATCCAGTGATAAATATTTCCACCGACGTCCCATTAAATGCTAAGCACAGTTGTAAATGGACAACTGCTGCCAGGGGCCAAAATTCTTTAGTGAAGTGATTACAATCAGTTTTTAACATGTTACAGTTTTAGGTTATTGACCATTTGTGTTGCTAACGATGCACCTTTAACCCCCTCCCCCTTTTAAAATGTCCAACCAATCACAAAATAGTTTGCAGACACTTCACAAGGACAAAGCTCTGCGCAGGAAAAGCGTCGATCGAGCTGCAAGATCTCCTAAACCAGAACAAAACTATGTCAGGCTGGAGTTGCTGTGATAAAACCAAACCGGTTCTGAGCTAGTACCAGCTGAGAACCAGTTCTAGCAGTAACCCTAGCAGAAGTCCAGACAAAAGGTTTCCAGTTCTTCAGCTAGATGGGGCAAAGGAAGCGGGATCGGGTCAACACTCACACTGATGAGCTCATGGAGGTGTCATTCTGGGCCATGCTGCACCACACCTTTGTGTTTAGCAGACATGGAGGTGTGCAGTCCTTCCTGGGGAGTCTAAAAAAGCCTGCGCTGATGACAACTGGAGATGACTTTTTCTGAACCTTCTAACCGTGTTGTGTATTGCCTCTGCATGTCTCTTTGTTGTGCTGTAACTTTCTCTCTCTGCCAGGCGCGCCTCTGGCTCACCTTAGAACTAGGAGCACAGCCAGCTTGACCTGCCTCGAGCAGCAGATTCACTCCAGAGGTACAGTTCAGAGTTTAGTTCCTCCAACAAGCCTCAGTCATCACATCCAAATGCGCAGCCAACATCACAGGTGCTGGATTTGCAACTTTGTACTCTCAGATAGATGGACAGCTAGATCGATAAGTTTATTAATCCTGGTAAGAAAACTATTTCCTACCAGATCACATAGACGCAAGCTTTACGAAGCATTTTAAAAACAGCAACAGACATCTGAAATGATGAATGTGGAATGGAAATTGGAATAAAATATAAAATTTTCATAGCCTACTGATATTTGTTATTTACGTGCAGCAGCTTAAACTTTTCCAGCCCAGAAGTCATGTTGTACTTCACTTTGCAGCTCTACATCACATGCTAGCAGTATCAACATACATATCAACACAATGACTGTTTTAATGTGCAGTTTTTACTCCTGAGTCTATTTATTAATATATAAAAACAGGAAAAAATAAGCAAAGAAAATTACTACAATAGACTAAAATGCAGTTATATATTCTAAATTACATAATATAAAAAGTGTTTGTTCCAAATTTGCCTAAAAAGGCATCAAGGGGTTAATCCCTTCGTGCTCGGATTTGTTTCTGGCCATATAAAAACAGGACCAACAGGCATCGAGGGGTCAAAGACATTTAAACAAGTAAGAAAAAGAAATGCTTAGCTCTGTGTGCACCGTGTGATGTTGTGCACACACAGCATCAGCAAACCCACGTTGGACCTTCACAGCTGCAGAACTTCTTACTGCAACAACCCCACCTGCTGCTTTTTCTGCTGCGCAGTGATGCTGCAGGTTCTTATCCGCGATGACTGGTCTTCTAACGTTTTTACCTTTCACTAGAACAGCATGAGCTGCTTTTATTTTCTGCTGCATGTTCAGAGGTGTGTACTGCAAAGCAACACCAGTGTGATGGGGGTGTTGGGTTTGTTCAGCAGCAGCTGTCTCATTAAAAAGGTGACTATTCAGTTCTGCAGCAGCAGTGTTAGTTCCTAATAAAACGTCCTGCTGATGGTAGTCTGCAGCTGATCATGAGACAAATCCCTGTAATCACCTATGTAAAATTATATAATTAAAATAATAGAAAATAATTTGTTTTGAAAAAATTGTATAGAGAAATGGAAAATAAAATTCTACAAAATATGTAGAGTATCAATTTGAGGAAAAGGACAATTATTTTATGTGATTTATTTTAGTTTTAAAAAAGCAGAACAAATTTTTATGTAATTTTTTTTATACAAAAAACAAATGAATAAAACTAGAGAGAGAAACTATTTTCTTGAAGATAATATATAATTAAAAATACAAAAGAATTATTTTGGAAAAGTGTTATTGGTTCAGAAAAATGGAAGGAAAATTATTTATTTTTAAAATTATGTCAGTTTTAATTTGAGACATTTATTTAGTTAAAAAACTCAATACATCAATTATTTTTATAGTTAAAAATAGAAATAGAAATAAAAGAAAAGAAAATATAATTTATTTTGGAAAATAGTTTTTTATGCAAATGTTTCAGGAATTTATTAAATAAGTTTTTTAAATAATTTTATGTAAAATTATTAATTATGCTGTGTTTAATTAGTTCAGAAAACTGAGCAGAAAATATTTAAAATATAAACTCAAATAATCGGAACAATTATTTTAATTAGACAAATGTGTAATCAGTTCAGAAAATATATATTTGTAATATGATGTGAATTGATTTAGGTAAAGTGGTAACCAGATAAATTTATTATGTTGCATAATTTTGCTCTTAAATGTTTGGACGTTGCTTTAGAGAAGGATAATGCTTATCGATCGGCATGAAATAAATGTCAATCCAGCTTTGATGTGGTTTTATCCGCCAGTTTGGAGTTTGCTTTGTAGGACACCGGCTGGCATTTGTGAAATCCTCTGTAGATGGAACGTAACCTGCTAAAACCATGTATCTGAAAATGTTAGGACACTGTGTAAAGTTATTGTTCTGAATGCTAAACACGAGGTTATCTATAATCTATGTCCGGGGAGCTCAATTCGGTTTTACAGGGGGGGGGGGATCCAGCAGGTTTTCCTGCTTTAACACACTTGAATCAAATTAAATAAATTAAAATAAAAGCTCATCAGGTGCAGCTACTTTCATGTTCAGACGGATATCAAATCAGTTGCTTCCTTTCTGAATTCTCCATCATTATGGTGAAACTGTATAGTATCTCCATCTTTCCCAGTCTCTTATGGGAATTTTCTGGAATGTGACTCAGTGAATGAGCAAATGAACACATTATATAACCAGTGTCCTAATATTTTACTGTATGTTGTTTACAGAGCATTTAATCCCAGTCTAAGCAGTTATTACTGGTAGTTTTCATGTTTCATTATGTGTAATGTCTTGTATGATGTCTTTAGTTACCATCTGCTACAAGGAACTGCAAGGATGCGATGAATTGTGTATCTGTTTAGTATCGTCATGTATTTCTGTAAAGAATCTCAACCAGATTTTTCTTCTACCGTGTGTTTGTGGATGTTTTCTTACTTTTCTCTTCTATTAGTTGCGTTCAATGACATGAGATGTTTAGATCTACCGATGAGAGCGAATGCAGGTTATTTATAATGGGACATTGCTATAAACATCAGGATAAACACCAGAATTATGATCTTTCATGATAAAATAAGCTCTCGTCTCCATTACTGGGTTTTTCTTTCTGTTTCCAGCAGATGTTAAGCTGTCAAAGAGGAGGCAGCCGTTTGTCCCATACGCACTGCGCAACCACACAGGATGCACCATGTGGTTCGCCACTTTAACCACCACTCCCACCAGGTCAGTCCATCTGTAACCCCCCACGTGAAACACACAGGTTGCCACACAAGTATACCAGAGTCTGGGAGGATTATTAGTCCTTCTCCCTGCTGTCCTGTGCTTAAAAGACCTGTGATGTTGGCACACATTAGAGAATTCTTCAAACCTTCACACATTTAGAGACCACACACTTGATAATAACAAGCCAGATCACACACCACACACTAACAGCAGATTATCAGGTGTTTTCAGTGTAAACAAAGCTGGCGGACCAACAGGAAGAAGCAGTAATGGTTGTTTTTGGTCTTTTCCTTTCTGAAAACACGTAAACAATAACTGATAATGAACAACGTTATGGAGACGGTGGAAATGTGGGCTGCAAGCTTTCTGTAAGCAAAAAGCTTACAGAGAGCTTGGAGAGCAATGCTGTGAGCTACATGCTAGCAGTGCTAGCATGTCAAAAATATGAATGCAATTATTGGAAACTACCAATGATTCTTACATTACACACTGAGCGTGCTCGGCTCCTCTCCGAGCACAGTTTATACATTATTTATGAAGTGTCATTCCAAGACCTTCCGAGCAGATCAGACAGGACAGAATCTCTCGTATCCCCCCACCACACCACACCACACCACAGGAAAACCAGACACCATTTATGTATAAACATCTGGCAATCACACCTTGGCTGGCTTTGATCGTAGGGGGGAGACGGAACATAAATTAGGCAGATTATCCCCCTTTAGATAGCAGAATGAGAAAGAATGGAAAGGTGATGATGCTTGTAGGTGGATTTATAGAGATTAGAGGGTCATAACTGAGAATTATAAATTTTTTAGGGCCAGATTATTTGTTAGAAGTTTTTGAATGATCACAGTAATTGTATGTTTAACAATTTCCCTTATCGTAAATGTGTAAAACTATATGAACGCCTTATAGGTCATCAAAGGGGCCATATTATGCAAAATGGACTTTATGAGCTTTTAACCTTCTATTAGTGTTAATTGCCCCTTAAAATGATCCCAGAAGTAGTTTAATTTTTCATTCATGCATTTTTGTAGTTTTATCGCTAAAAAAGAAGAGCAAACGGCTGACACCACCGCTCCAATGGTGTGTTTTGCAAAATGCACAATATTATCATAGAAGTGCATAAGATAGTCATTGAGACAGCAAATATAGCTTAATATGAAACCTTTAAGTTTTAGTAGTTTCTGTGAATTGATGCCAAAAAGAAGTATCTTTCCAACCAAAGGTCCATTTATGCTTGACACAGAAGGCCAGATATCCAAGAGTATCGCTCGTCTCCTGTGCAGAGTTTGATCAGTTTTCAGGAGCTTAGCTATCCTTCAGTTGTTGCAGAAAATGGAGTAACATCACCACAAATCAAATAATAACAATAATAATAATAATTATTATTATTATTATTATTATTATTATTATTCATTTTTTTATATATTCTTTATTGATCCTCTGAGAGAAATTCAATTATAGTAATTCAAGTAAAAAACTGTGATTTTATTCTTCTACTTCTGGTGTTTTTGGATGGTTTAAAGGATTTTACGGCAGGAGTTACCGCTACCCATCAGTGTTGAATCAGACGCTGAACTGAGCACTGCCCCTAGTGGATGAACTGACTTAACTACGGCAACGTAAAAGTTTGTTCCATGTGTTGATCAGACATATAACATAGTATATGAATATAACAGTAATAGTATTGGGGGATATTTTGTTATTATGGTATTGTAAAATCAAACAATAATAAGTATTGGCACCCCAAGTGAAAACTTGGGATCCCAAACTACTCAGTTCTGGTGTCATTATTCATCCTCATGTCATTTACGCCAGTGCTCTGTCCTCCACAGGGTGGCGCTCTCCCACAGCAGCAGTGCGGACTCCATTTCAGACGTCCACAGCTCAGGAACCGATGACACACATAATGTCAGTCAGTGGAGGGAGGTGCTACCTGGAGAGGAGATTCCCTTTGAGTTTGAGGCCCGTGAGAAACTCCGTCACCGGTACCGATCAGAATCTCACTCACAGCTCCGGTTCATTAATCTGTTAACTGGTTTAGCAGCAGCAGAGCCATGTAGTGATGATGTTCCACCTGGCTGGTCCGCTCATGCCTTTCTGATCCATGAACTGCATTGTCAGTGATGTACATTGTGCTTATTAATCTGTTTTCTGGGCCAATATCACTTTAATCTGGAGTCTTTTTTCCACTTATAGGATAGAAGTACTCTATTTAAGTCAGCTAAAGTCAGGATGAACATTGGCCCTGTCTCTGTGAGAGAACTTTATTTTGTTTGTGGTTCTGAAGTATCAGAACCGCAGCACTTACTGACAAACTGGTTTACGTCTACACCAGTTTAACCATGAAAAACTAGGATTTTACTCTGTGGAACGTAAAAATCTTGGAGATTTGGGTATGAAAGTTGATGGCGAAGCCATGATTCTAAAGCGTTGAAGAAAGGAAGCGATCCGATTGGTCCTCCTGAGTACTGATCTCATCCAGCTGAAAATCTAAAACACACTACCAGCAGAAATATCAGGTTATCTCTGTTAACAGCGTGGAAACTGGTGGTGGTGGCTTCACTATTTCATTCATATTAATTCATCTTGATACCAATTCAATTACACTTCACGAATTTTCAAAAAGGATTATTTATTATATATTAAATTATATATTATTATTATATTATATATTATTATTAAATGACAGAAATGCAGCTGTGTGTTAGGAAGTTGCCAGCTTTCAGGGAGATTTCAGGAAGCTAGCAGCTAGCCTTGCAGCTACTTTTATGTGTGTGAGATTTACTCATCAGGTTTAAAGTTCGGTGTTTGGAGAAATGGAGGGTTTTATAGACATGAGAACAGATGAGACCTGGACAAGACTTTCTCCATATGCAAGTTGATTAAAGTCAAAATAAAATCCAAAAGTTAAACTACAAACATGTTAAAGTATAGGTCAGAGGAGCTTGTTGTTCCTGTTCCTAACACATTTCCTGCAGATTCCAGGTAAATATTAAAAAACCGTATGAAAAATATGTTTAATATGATTTGGATTTATTTATGATTCCACAAATGATTCAATTTGATTCACTTCAGCTTTATTTGCATAGCGCCACTTCACAACAATGTCATCTCAGAGTCATTTACACAGCCAATTTATAATAAATAACCTGGTTAAGGAGAAATATAATGACAGATTATGAAGATAAGTTTGTTTTATTACTTAAATAATTGCATACTGAGTGTAGTAAACCTCTACTAAATGTAGTAGAATGTATAACGTAGTATAAATGTAGAAACTGGGAGGAAAAAAAACCCTGATGTGGAAAACAGATGCATGAAATTCCTGATAATGGTTTCATAATGGAATGGCTGATGACTCCGCGCTGCTTCATCCTCCACAGACACACTCATGAGCTGAAGCTCCACCAGTTGCTGGTTCAGGTCTGCGGATGGGAGCAAGTCAAGCCAGTGTCTGTGGACAAAGTGGGCATCTTCTTCCGTTACGCAGCTCCAGACAGAAACAACTCATCCAACACTGTGAGAACAACATTTTGGCTTTGGGACACTTTTACCCTGCAGCTGTTTCTGAGGGTAAACATTTTCTCTGCTTACCGTCTCACAGGTGGGCAGCCCCATCAGCAGGACCAACATCATCCATCCACATGTTTACGTAAGTCAGCTCACTTCTTCACCTTCAGGGTTCAGGGTTCATACTGGTTTCCAGTCCACACGTTCCCTGAGCCATTTCTTCCCCTTAAATGTGTCGTAGTTTGCAACTTTATTTATGACACCTTGGAAAAAACAGTAGAGTTAACCAAAGCGCCACAATGTGCAGAAATAAACGGATTAAAATAAATAAAAAAATAAAAAACAATTAATAAAGTAGAATATTACAGGAAATTTAAATAAATCCAAATCAAATCAGTGTAATTTTGTAGAAAAGGCCAAAGTAAGCAGACAGGTCTTCAATAGAGATTTAAAAACAGGTAAAGAGAAGCAAAGTCCAGACTTTCTCACAGGATGCTGGTGAAGAGAAGCATGAGGATGATGAGTGTGATGGAATTTGCATCACATGTGATCATCTGCAGTGGGCAGATAGGCAAGTTTATTTGTATAGCCCTTTTCATGTACAGAACAGTTCAAAGCACTAAAAACCATTAAAAGCATTACAGATGTTGAAATAGAAATAAAAAAATAAACAGAGCAAGAATCATAATAAACTAATAAATTAAATTAAAATCATTAAGAATAACATAATTAAAAAGTTACCGTGCAGATCTTATTTGTAGCTACAAGAGAAAAGAAAAGTTTTTAACCTGGATTTAAACGTTTCTACATTTGATGAAAGTTTTATCTCTACTGGCAGTTTGTTCCACTT
>JBAMHX010000015.1:1851108-1862321 GCA_037177515.1 Pseudomugil tenellus
CTTCATTTAATTGGAGAAAGTTTTCTCTCATCCAGGTGTTTATTTGCTCTAAACAGTGACACAGTAGATCTATTGGTGGGACAGCTTTATTGGTATAGCACATTTCATACATTACAGTAACTCAATGTGCTTCACATAATAGAACATATAAAGAGAGACTTTTACATTTGTATTGAGACATAAAAGGTTGTGAAATAAGTCATAATAAAATCATATTAAATAACTAAATTAAAAGCAAGCAACAGTGAAGAGAAGCTGAACGATGCACTGCAGATTTCATGAATGAGAGAATAAATGTTTTAATCTGAAATTAAAGTTGAATTTCCTCTCAGCTTGCTCTCCATGTTTAGTCTGGACTCGAGTCTTTAGATCTAAGAGCTCTGCTTGGTTTATATTCTCTGAACAGATGCATTCTGGGATTTGGATTTTAAAATCTATCCTGTGACTGACTGGAAACTAGTGTAAAGTTGTTAAAGCTGGTGTGTGTTGAGATGTTTTGGTTCTAGTCAAAGCTCTGTCAGCAGGTGTTTTATGCTCCTTCTATGAAAGCGGATCTGCGGGTTCACAGCAGTTCCTGATTAAAGTCAGGATTAATCTTACATGATCGTAATGTGTGTGAATCTCTGTGTCCCTTCAGTTTTCGGCCTTGCCTCCTGTCAGGGTGGTCTTCGCTATCACGATGGAGGGGAGTGCCAGGAAGGTGATAACTGTACGCTCTGCCTTGATGGTGAAGAACCGGCTGGACGCCCCAATGGAAGTCCGGCTTGACAGCCCCTCGGCGCCCGACAGTAGGACATCTTCTATTTGGCTTTGTCAGATCTTTGAAGCCTTTTTGTTTATGAAGCTTTACTTTTTGGCTTTGACAGAACCGGTGGTGTTGCCGCCTATCCTGCCCGGCCAGGCTTTAGCGGTACCTCTTCACCTGACGTCCTGGAGGCTGCAGGCTCGACCCAAAGGCATGGGCTTGTTCTTCTGTAAGGTCCCCATCCACTGGACCAGTGTGGAGCGGCCCGGAGAGATCAGCAGCAGTAAAAGGGAGTGTCAGTCTGCAGACATCGACGACAGTCTGAAGCGTAACTTCAGGTAGGACGAATCCAATGAAACATTTCCTCACATGTAACGGTGAGATTTTAGTTTCCACGTCTCCACATCTGCAAACATTTGCATCGTGCAGGTTTTGTGTGGTCATTAAGAAGGAGAACTATCCAGAGCAGCAGCCTGCTAAGAGGCCAGTTTCTTCTGGGGGTGCACATCAGATCTATCGACAGCCAGGCCACACTGTGTATCTACTGCCCACCATGGTCCTGGCCAACCTGCTGCCCTGTGATCTCAACTACTACATCAGAGGGACAGCCATCAACGGCTCGCTGAAGCCGGGAAAGGAGGCCGTGCTTCACTCCGCAGACACGTCTCAGAACATGGAGCTGGGTCAGGAGCCTTCGTTGCTGCTGGATAATGCTGCGCTCGCTCATGGTTCTAATGATTTTTTTTTATTTTAGGAGTCTTGCTGGAGAGCTTCCCTGTGTGCAAAGAGCTGCTGATTCCTCCTGGCACTCAGAACTACGTCGTCCGCATGAGGCTGTACGACACCAACAAGCGCCTGCTTTGTCTCACCATCCGCATCATCCTGCGAGCACAAGGAGCTCTGAAGATCCTGATTTCTGCTCCGTACTGGCTCATCAACAAAACCGGTAGCGTTTGTTTCCATAGCTGGAGTCACACTCTGCTTTTGTTCCCAGTTATTAAAAGCATTTCCTTCTCAGGTCTGCCCCTAATATTCCGGCAGGATAACGGGAAGATGGATGCGGCAGGACAGTTTGAGGAACACGAGTTAGCCCGAAGCCTCAGTCCGTTACTGTTCTGTTACACAGACAAGGAGCAGCCTGCTATGTAAGTGTGTCCTGTTGTGTTTTCCTGTCCATCGAGACTGAGATTCATTCTGTCCACCTTTTCCAGGTGTACAATGCGGATTGGAAAAGGGATCCACCCAGACGGCGTTCCAGGCTGGTGTCAGGGCTTCTCTTTGGATGGAGGGAGAGGAGTCAGAGCCGTGAAAGTGATCCAGCACGGCAACAGGCCTGGACTAATCTACAACATAGGCAAGCTCCTCTGCTGGTCCTGGACACAGTAACATGTTGGCTCTGAATGAAACCAGTTAACCCCCCCCCGCCTCTCTCTGAAACTCACCGCAGGCATCAGTGTGCGCAAAGGAAAAGGGCAGTACAGGGACACTCACATTGTGACCTTTGCCCCGCGCTACCTGCTGGACAACCGCTCTACTCACAAACTGGCCTTCGCTCAGAGAGAGTTCGCAAGAGGAAAGGTGAGAAGGAATCACAGGTGTTGCTGTGCTGGTTAAGATGAACTGGTTAAGATGAACTGGTTACGATGAGCTGGTCAATATGAACTGGTTATGATGAGCTAGTTAAGATGAGGTGGTTAAGATGAGCTAGTCAATATGAACTGGTTATGATGAGCTAGTTAAGATGAGGTGGTTACGATTAACTGGTTACGATGATCTGGTTAAGATCAGCTGGTCAATATGAACTGGTTAAGATTAACTGGTTACGATGAGCTGGTTAACATGAGGTGGTTAAGATGAACTGTTAACGTTGAGTTGGTTGCGATGAGCTGGTCAATATAAGCTGGTTACGATGAGCTGGTTAAGATTAATCGGTTACAATGAACTGGTTACGATGATCTGGTCAATATGAACTTATTAAGATGAGCTGTTTAAGATGAGCTGTTACGATGAACTGGTTACGATGAGCTGGTTAAGATGAACTGGTTACAATGAACTGGTTTAAATGAACTAGTTAAAATTATATTGTTAATATGAGCTGATTAGGATGAACTGGTTAAAATGAACTGGTTAAGATTATATTGTTAAGATGAGCTGATTAGGATCAGCTGGTTATGATGAGCTTGTCAATATAAACTGGTTATGTTGAACTGGTTAAGATGAGGTGATTAAGATGAACAGGTTACGATTAACTGGTTACGACGATCTGGGTAAGATGAGCTGGTCAATATGAAATGGTTAAGATGAACTGGTTACGATGAGCTGGTTAACATGAGTTGGTTAAGATGAACTGGTTAAGATGAGCTTGTTACAATGAACTAGTTACGATGAGCTGGTTAAGATGAGGTGGTTAAGATGAACTGGTTATGATGAGCTGGTTACGATGAGCTGGTTACGATGAGCTGGTCAATATGAACTGGTTAAGATGAGCTGGTTAAGATTAACTGGTTAAGATGAACTGGTTACGATGAGCTGGTCAATATGAACTTATTAAGATGAGCTGGTTAAGATGAGCTGTTACGATGAACCGGTTACGATGAGCTGGTTAAGATGAACTGGTTACAATGAACTGGTTAAGATTATATTGTTAAGATGAGCTGGTTAAGATGAACTGGTTAAGATAAACTTGTTAAAATGAAATGGTTATGACGAGCTGGTTAAGATTAACTGTCTAAAATGAGCTGGTTAAGATGAACTGGTTAAGATATACTGGCTAAAATGAAATGGTGTTGATGAGCTGGTTGCAATGAACTAGTTACGATGAGCTTGTTAAGATGAGGTGGTTAAGATGAACTGGTTATGATGAAATGGTTACGATGAGCTGGTCAATATAAACTGGTTAAGATGAGCTGGTAAAGATGAGCTGGTCAATATGAACTGGTTAAGATGAGCTGGTTAAGATTAACTGGTTAAGATGAACTGGTTACGATGAGCTGGTCAATATGAACTTATTAAGATGAGCTGGTTAAGATGAGCTGTTACGATGAACCGGTTACGATGAGCTGGTTAAGATGAACTGGTTACAATGAACTGGTTAAGATTATATTGTTAAGATGAGCTGGTTAAGATGAACTGGTTAAGATAAACTTGTTAAAATGAAATGGTTATGACGAGCTGGTTAAGATTAACTGTCTAAAATGAGCTGGTTAAGATGAACTGGTTAAGATATACTGGCTAAAATGAAATGGTGTTGATGAGCTGATTACGATGAGCTGGTTAACATGAGGTGGTTAAGATGAACTGGTCACGATGAGCTGGTTAAGATGAGGTGGTTACGGTGAGCTGGTTATGATGCGCTGGTCAATATGAAATGGTTACGATGAACTGGTTACGATGAGCTGGTTAAGATTAACTGGTTAAGCTGAGCTGGTAAAGATGAGCTGGTTACGATGAGCTGGTTAAGATGAGCTGGTTACAATGATCTGGTTAAGATTATATTGTTAATATGAACTAATTAAGATAAGCTGGTTTAGATAAACTGGTTAAGATAAACTTGTTAAAATGAAATGGTTATGACGAGCTGGTTAAGATGAACTGGTTAAGAAAAACTTGTTAAAATGAACTGGTTAAGATTATATTGTTAAGATGAGGTGGTTAAGATGAAGTGGTTAAAATTAACTGGTTAAAATAAATGGTTAAGATTATATTGTTAAGATGAGCTGATTAAGATGAACTGGTTAATATGTAATGGTTATGACGAGCTGGTTAAGATTAACTGGTTAATACGAATAATATGAGCGGGTTAAGATGAGTTGGGTAAGATGGACTTACTGGTGAAGATTATGCACTGGAAACAAAACCCCAGTTCTGAGTTTGACAGAAACATTTCTGCTCTTTTGTTTCACACATCAAAATGATTATTTTTTTACTCCACAATGGAGGTTGTTTTTACTTATGTTTATTTGTTAGCAGCTTTATGCAGGAACCAGCTCTAGGGTGTAACCCTATTCCTCGATATAATACATGAAATATGGCAGCACAAGTGAACAGTACAAAGTTTTGTAACGGACGAGGAGTCTGTTTTCGTGACTGAGAAGAGTATAAATTTAATGAATGAAAAATAAAAAACACACAATTATCACACCAAAGAACTTCTTTTAATCACTATATATTTGTTTTTATTGAAAAATCGTTTTTGAAGTGATATCACTTCGATCAGGATCACATCTGAGAGCTGCTGCAAATCCTCACCTTCATAAAGCTACTTTAGTATCAAAAACAACCAATTTCTAAATATTTGATGCATTCAAACTGTTATTAGTGTATAAAAACAAACTGTTTGGGGTTCATTTTTCATTTGTCTTTTTTTATGTGTGTGTGATGCAGGGTACATCCAATCCTGAGGGGTACATCTCCACCTTGCCGGGGTCCAGCGTGGTCTTCCACTGGCCCAGAAATGACTATGACCAGCTGCTGTGTGTGCGCCTCATGGACACGCCAAACTGCACCTGGTCAGGAGGCTTTGAGGTCAACAAACCAAAGTCTTTCCATGTCAACATGAGGTGAGGAAAACATATGTGGATTAGCTCCATAGCGGCTAAAGAAGTGTTAGCTTTCCTCTGAAAGGAATCCTCCGTTCAGGAGGCTGTGGACGACACAGTTGCTTGGTCTTATATCCATACATCAGGTTGTGATGTTGGAAACGGTGCCTGATGGCATCATGTGACTCCTGGGGAAGTCTGAAAGCTCCTTGTTAAACATGTCCAGAATATAAATGAACATGGCTGTTCACCTCTAAGGCTCCCCTGACCTATACAACTCGATTTAATCCACTGTTCCACTAGCATATTCACTATAACATCCACACTGCTAAAATCACGAATTTATGTATTCTTTTCTTTTGGTATTATTAATTTGGTTGTGTTGTTTTATCCTGTAAGGTGACCTAAAGTGCAAGAAAGGTGCCCATTAATAAAATGTATTATTATTATTATTATTGGATTTATTATTAGATTTATGTTGATGCTGTGCCCGTTTATAAAACCTACAGAAGCGTTCATAGCGTATCTTTCTGGTAGCTAAAAAGTTGTTCTGTCTGGTCTCCATGCATCTAAATTAATCTAAAATAAGTCCTATGCTGTTGAAAGCGACGACTAGGCGTAAATCCCCGAACGCCCTCAATCATTCTATGCTTTAATACTGAAATAGACACAATATAATTAATAATATAAAGACGCACATGTTCAGTCACAAAGCTCCATCTGATGTTGAAACTTCGAAACAGCCTGGTATGACATCAGTACAGGATGCATCCTGAGGTCATGACCTTTTATTTGCACTTGATTTAAGCTCAATTAGACAAATAGTTCAAGAGACATGGGCAAATCAGATTTTCTGTGAGTGACGTGGATGCTGGATTAGAACTTATTACTGTTACCTTTACCAGACAGGCCTCTAAAACTTAAGTTTTAAATTTATTTAAGTTCGTTGTGCCTCAGTTTCACTAAACTTATGAAATCTCAACTGTTTTTTTTTTAATATTTTTTTTTATATTATTGTGCAAGTGAAATTTAAATAAAGTTTTGTTTGTTAATGCAGAGACACGCTGGGAAACTGTTTCTTCCTGCGGACGGAGATCACCCTGAAAGGAGCCACCTACCAGATCTCCTTCACCGACACCGACCAGCTGCCTCCGCCGCTCCGCATCGACAACATCTCTGAGGTGAGGCTAATGTTTTTAAAGAGTATATTTTTATAATGTAGATATTACAAACTTGATATATTTAAGATTTAATACAATAAATAGATAATGGTGTATTTTTGTAAATATCTTTATAGAATAATTACAACTAATTCTATGAGTAAAATTAGATTAAAAGAATTAAAACAGCATCTGTGTCTTTCTGTAGAAATAAAATATTATAGGTGAGACTTTTTCATTATTTTTTCTTAAATATATGCATCCGACAGAGTTTATTCATCCTACTAGTGTATTTATTGATGTAGACTTAAACATTTACAGGGTTTGGAGGAGATTCCAGAGCATCAAGATAAATGTCACGTATCACAATAAAGCCATAAAATCTGGTGTTATTAGTTATTAGTCATGTCATGGACCACATCGTGCAGTGCTGGCATGCAGTAACAGGATGAGAACACAGAAAAACAGGAGACACAACAATATGATCGTCTGATTCTTCTCAGGTGCCCATCCAGTTCTGGCAGCACGGCGTGGCCGACATCCGACTGCACACCGAGGTGAAAGCCATGTCTGTACTGGACTACGCCTGCGACGAGCCCACTCTGCCCCCCTACCTCACGCTCACTGTGAAGGGGGCGGGATCCTCCGAGGTCACGGCCGACATGAACTTCTTCAGAGAGTACAACAAGCTGTACTACGAGAACTTCATCTACATCGCGGCCACACACACCTTCTCGCAGTACGGGCTGACGACTAAGTGAAAGACCACGCGTGTCGCTGTGTGTGAAGGCTTTAGCAGCTTCCTTTTGTTTCTGCAGGAATGATGGGAGGAGACCTGTTGGGAAAAAGCGCCTCGTGAGCTGTGCTGAACTGGTTCTTGATGTGGATACCAAGACTCAAAGGGTCATCCTTCGGAAAAAGGTGGGAGGAGGACAAAAACTTCATCTCCAACTTTGCTCTCAGACTGCAGGTCTACTTGTGGTTCCCAGAGTCTATAAGAAAACAATGAGAGGAAGAGCCTTTGGCTGCGCTCTTATGGAACCAACTCCCACTGTGGGTACCAGAGGTGGACACCCTCTCTGCCTTTAAAATAAAACTTAAAACCTTCCTTTTCAACAAATCTTACAGTTAAGGATAGTCTAGCCGGACATCCCATGATGCACTGAGGACTTCCTATTATTATCTCTGCTGCTTATTTTCCATGTGTTGGACAGAACTGGCATCATTAACCTATTTCTCTTTTTCTGCAGCTCTTATTTCTTCTTTTTTGCAGGTTTTTTTCTCATTTCTTCTTATTTTTTGCAGGTTTTATTTCTCATTTCTTCCTTTATCTGCAGGTCTTCCTGGATAGAAGCTGCAATGTATATTTATCTGTCTTTCCTGTCCCTGTAACCCCAGCGAGTCGGGGCAGATGGCTGCCTTACCTGAGCCGGGTTCTGCCGGAAGTTTTGCCTCCCTGTTAAAAGGGAGTTTTCCTTCCCACTGTCGCCCTATGCTTGCTCAGGATGGGAGATTGCATCAAATCTTGATCAAAGTCAAGATTTGATCCAATCTTGCTGGTTCCCTATATAAGGCTATTTTTTTAAATGGCGCTATACAAATAAAGTTGAATTGAATTGAATCTCTTGAAGTTTAAAAGAGGAAAAAGCAGCAAACTTTGCGTGTTAAGAGGTGTAAAGCTAACAGACTGGTTGTTGTGCAGGAGCCGGGGAAGCGCTCCCAGCTGTGGAGGATGACTGGGACCGGCATGCTTTGTCACGAAGGCTCATCTCCACCGCAGAGCAAGCCGTCCCAGCCGCGGCCTCTGGACTCCTCCTTGGTGCTGGACATCGCCGGGCTTGCAGCTGTTAGCGACAACAGGTTTGTTTCAGGAGTTATTCTTTGTCAGGTTTGGAAATCGCGATGCTTGTCTCTGACTACTTATCGGTGTCTGGCAGCTTTGAGCCGCTGATGCTGCGAAGGCCGGACTCGCGGCGCAGCACCACCCAGACGTGGTACTTCTGCTCCGGAATGCTGACCTGCGGCCTTCCTCGGCTGGTGGTGCAGGTCTGGATCATCCGCTCTTTGCACTTCCGCATTTTTCCTTCACCTCTATTGCCTGAACTGCACGGTCTTGTGTTTTGTACCCGACAGGTGAAAGGTGGCGTGGCAGGCCTGTGTGACGGAGCAGAGGTGGTGCTGGGACCAGATTCAGGTCTGCTGCAGCCTGGTCCTGAGCAGCAGTTCATCAACCAGAAGATGAGGCCTGGTTCTGGGGTGCTGTCAGTACAAGTGCTGCCAGATGGACCCACACGTGTCCTTCAGGTGACAAAAATGTCCCATCTGGGCTTCTGTTACATGTAATGCATAACGGCTGGTTTATCCAGTGTGTGTTGGGTAGAATCGCCATGTTGCAGACTGATTTCCAGATCTGCGGGTCGCAGTAGAGCAAGAGTCGGCTCTTGCAGGACAGTTTATTTCTACGTTTCAACAGTTTAAATGCAGATTACATGTATTGATCAGTGTTTATTAGGCGCTGTCAGTAAACAAACTGCTCAGACCGCTAGTTTTGCACAAATCCCGTTTTGGCATCTCCGTGTATTTTATGCAACAAATCCGCTGCGTGACTGCAGAATCAAGTAATCACAATATGACCGGTCACAAGCGAGTACTTCCATGTAGCTGGGATGCACGTCAGGTCTGTGCAAAGTCTAACGCAGAGTATAAACTGACATTAAGTGGAAAAGAAATTCGTGCAGTTATTGGTCTGAGAGCTCAGACCAGCTCCCACAGCAAACTAATCACACCATCATCCTCAAACATGACCAGCAGAAATACATTTCAGCAACACGATTTATAGTCAAGCTAAGATGACGGAAAGAAAACACTTGAAGCACCAGGATATAAAAATAGGTAGAAATGGGGCGGCAGAACCTAAATGGACAAACAATAGTCACCACACTGCCGTTAAGCATTATTACACAGTTAATGTGAAAAAATAGCTTTTCATATCAAAACATAGTGTTTTACTGGAACATAATACACAAACAAACATAAAAATGGTATTTAAAACACAGATAAAACAATTTCCTACCTAAAAGATGTAATAAGCTCCAACACGCATGTGCCGCTTGTCCATTACCATCCACACTCTGAGCACAGCCGTAGCACAAAATACGGATTTCATTTCTGCAAACACAGTCATTGTGTACCTGTGTTGTTATTAAGCGTAAGATTTTCTTAAAAGAACCCTCCAACACTGAGATCACTACCATAAAGACGACGATTCGAGGACTTCAGTTGGTTCACTTCACTGTTCAATGTCGGGACCTTAATAAGAAAAAAACACTTTTTTTGTCACCTTTGTTGTCGCACAATTATGACAGCATGCTATTCATTTAAGCTAAACTCACCAACACAGTGAGGGTCTGAACTTTATCAGCAGTGGAGACAAGACTAAAGTTTATGTGTGGACCAGTTGTAATGGCCGTTTTTCCTGTCAATAATGAAGAGACTGGTTTCTTAGATTGAGAAGAATATAAATGTAATAATGAAGAATAAAAGAAGTTGAACATACATTAAACATTAAAACATGGAGTGAGACAATACATGAAAGACATACAGACATGATACAAGGTTATAACCCGGGGAGAATCCCTCCAGATCTGTTGTCACACAGAAGTCCGACAGTGATTCTGCCCGGTCACACCTTCGTTTAAAGACTTTGGTTGTGTGCGTCAGTCTGGAGCCGGTTTTATGTTATGACGGATAAAAAGGAGATCTCGTCTAAACATTTTCCTGATGGAAGGACGCCGGCCTTGCAGATGGTTTTCTAAGGTCTGTAGAGTCTTCCAATAAGACCTACATCTGCTTTGGTGGTTGAGTGGGAAGAACTTTAGACGTGTGCTGTGGCAACAACTTTTCCAACATAAATGTCCAATACTTCAAATAGTTTTCAGTGCAATGAGTCCTTTATTATTTTCATATTTACCTTGCAGGTTTCCGTTCATAGTTCTTTTCATTTATATAATCCTGGCTTTCCAACAAACATAACGCTAAAAATAAAAAGGGCAAGCTGTCACTGACACGGTCAAAAACTGTTTCCCCTCCCATACCAACCGATTCGGCACATTACCTGGCTCACCTATATGCTTTTCCGGTGTTAGGCACCTCCTACTAATTAACATAGATACATCAACATAAATACGTCATATTAAAATATGGTAATAAACATCATGAAACAAAATAAATAAACACAAAAGAAAACAAGAATCAAAAATTTGGATTATGGCTCCAACAGGTCAGAATGACAACAGTTTAGGAGCCTTATGGTCAGACATTAATTAAGAGCAAGGTAATTAAGCTTATATATGAAATTTCTTCAACTCAGTGATTCGGATTGTAGATGTGTTTAAATAAACAAAACAATAACCAAATAAACTGTGACATATTTTCACACTTGCATGACATTACAGTCATCTATCAGACGCTTTTTTCCAAAGTGACTTGCATCTGAGAATAAGAAACACTAAATCAAACATCATAAGTGCAGTCAAACTGCTGTAAGTCTAGTTGGTAACAGGTGCTGCCTGCAGTGCTAGAGGCACTGATTCTTTGTTCCCCATGTCATAGAACTGAATTTTCGCTAAGAGCTAGAACAAATTTTCCATGTTAGTATAATTTCTATTGATCACAACTAAGTGGAGAAATGCTCCTTAAAGAGCTGCGTCTTTATCCTGCTGGTGAAAGTAGATAAGGACTCTGCAGAGCGAACAGAGTTTGGCAGTTCGT
>JBAMHX010000015.1:1862421-1873360 GCA_037177515.1 Pseudomugil tenellus
AACAGAGGAGAAGAGTCTCGCTTGTGATTTAGCCCCACGTAGTGATGGGAGTGCTGGGCGTCTTTCACTGGCTGAGCCTTAATGTCGAGAGGGGGTGTAGCTCTGGATTAATGAGTCAAAGTCGACAGGAGATGTTGGAGTTCATGTTTTGTAGCCAAGATTTTAATTTGATGCGTGCAGCAAGTGGGAGCCATTTAATTTTCAGTCTGTATTTCTCTGCCAGCGGAAGCAGCTTCTGTGGGATGTTAAATAGTCAGAACCCTGTTTGCAGGTCAGCGACTTCAATCAGAGGAGAATGATCCGGAGTTCAGCCAGCACAGAACAGGACAAGAACAAGGAGGAAGTAACGACGACAGAGGCTGAGCAGGAGCTGGAGGTAAGAGTGGCGATGTGTCGACTTAGAGCCTCAGTGCATTTAGTCACCTCTGGTTTAATAATCTTTAAACCAGGGATGTTTAACTCTGGTCCTGTTTCCCTGCTCAAACACACCTGATTTGGTGAAACTGATCCACCACAGAGCCCTTTATGTTGTTGGACAGGTCTTGGTGAACTTGGAGGAGGGTCTGGGTGTGTCATTGGTCAACAAGCTTCCTGAGGAGCTCGTCTTCACCACGCTGTCAGGGGTCGACGTTCACTTCACTCGCACCGCCGCCAACGAAGTGTTGGAGTTGAGCATTCAGAACATCCAGGTGAGCTTGCCACACCCACCTGTTTTGTTTTCTCTTCTCACGGCGGCACATTGTGTTTGGAACATCATGGTTTTCCACTCAGCTGCTGTGTTAACAGTCTGGTTCTGCTGTGTGGACCTGGCGGTCTCTGTGTTGGTGGCTCCTCATGTGAACGGATCTCCATGTTGTTTCCTCTCAGTAGCATCAAGCTAATTGTTTATTACCATTTATATGTTTGTTCTTATCACATAATTTATTCTATTTGGTGCTTTTTAAAATCTGTAAAGCACTTTTTGCTACTTTTATTTGATAAAAAGTGCTTCTTTAATGATGTTTAAATGATTGAAGCCTTCACTGGGTTGTTTGGTACAGACAGCATCTTGACAGAAGAGCTAAAATGTCTCTTTTCACAAGAAATCATGATGTAAAAACCATGTAATCATGCAAACATCCTTGTTGCTGGTCCAGGAAATCCCAGTAGAGCTATGGAGACAGTTTGTCTGCATTTCCAGCACCAGTCTAATAGTTTCAGAGAAGCTTAGTGCAGCCACTGTGTTGCTGTAGTATTTGTATTTACACATCATTTCACCGGGATTAAGTTGCAAACATCTGCAGCTGTAGCAGCTGGATCTTTACTGTTGTGTCTCTCAGGTGGACAACCAGCTACTGGGAACCACCCAGCCCATCATGCTGTGCGTGACTCCCAGCTCTGGGGACAGCGGTGTGAACGAAAGTGGCCCAGCGCTGCAGGTCAACTCGGTCAAAGTCCCCAGCAGCCTCATGCTCACGGACCTCTTCAAGGTGAGCTCGCACGCTATTTTAGTAAGCTGCTTCACAGAACAGGATCGCTAACAGCTGGATGTTTCCACAGCACCTCATGGTGACGGCCCGACGCTTCACCGTCATCATCGAGGAGAAACTGCTGCTCAAGTTGCTCTGCTTCTTCGGCTACGGAGAGGCTGAAGCTGGTGGGTGTTGATCATCTCTGTGGGTTCTCGGCTTTTGTTGGTTTGCTCTGCAGTAAAAGAAAATAACTGAGTGTAACGCACGCAGAGTTGGAGAAACTGGATGAAAGCCTGCATGAAAGACCCAGCGAGGAAGCGGGGCCTCCTAAGCGATACTACTTTGAGAATTTAAAGATCAGCCTCCCTCAGGTCAAACTTAGCGTCTTCACCTCTAACAAGCTGCCTCCGGACCTCAAGGTACCCTCAGCGTCACACTTCTTACATCCGCTTAGCTGGAGAGATGAGCCATCAGATGTATCTGTTTCCTTGTGTAGGCATTGAAAGGCACTCTGGGCTTCCCTCTGGTTCGCTTTGAAGACGCGGTCATCAACATGTACCCCTTCACCAGAGTGCACCCATACGAGACCCAGGAGATCATCATCAATGACATCCTGAAGCACTTCAGAGAGGTCAGAGCAGTTCCAAGTCCGAACATGTTGTCGTTGGATTCAGGTCACCTCTACGTATGAAACCACGGGTTGGACGGGATCAGGGCTACGATTCATAATGAAGTTCTGAGAAGCAACATGATCTTCATGACTGTGAAGGATAATGAGATCAGAAAGGAAGCTGCGATGAGCAGGATAGCTGAAGTGAAAAGCCCACCAGGCGTGTGGTTATTTTTATTTATCTGAATAGTCCCGCTGAGATCAACAAGCAAGTCCTCGGCAAGCAGGGTAGTTAGATTAAAAAAAAGAAACTACAACCTAATAAACTTAAATTACTTTGATTTCAGGGGCCACAATTTGATCTTAAATGGGCCAGATCAGTAAAATAAAAGCATAAAACCTCCAAATATTTACATTTATATAAGTGCTAACAGGTACATCATCATCATGAAGCTTTGATAAAACAACCAACCTGGAATATTTTAAGGAAAATAGGTGCAGCCTATCTTTAGGCAAGGCAAATTTATACGTATAGCACAATTCAACACAGTGTGATGCAAACTGCTTTACAGAGCATTAAAACAATATAGCAAGAAAGAAATAAAAAAAAGAAAATGACAATTAAAAATTACTTAAAATCATGTAGATAAAAAAAGATAACAATTAAAAAAGATTTAAATCAGGATTCATTTAAGATTTAAGAAGACATCATTTCTAGATAACAATAGATCCACAAAGTCACTAAATGTAGTCATTGGTGTCTGTAACTGACAAAATATTTTAAACTTTAATTAAAGTAACATCTTAATAGCTATAAGTTAAATGTTCCTGTACATGATTGAGGAAACCTTTAGATTCAGCATGTAAACACAATATATCGATGTGTTAATACACAACACACCTCCACCTGCAAAAAGGTTGTTTTTCATCAAGCTGCACCATGAATTTACATTTTTACATGTTGAATGTGCTCATAAAACAACACAATTTAACTTTGGAGCTCAAAGTAATATTATTTTTCATCGCGTTCCATTAAATTTCTGTCAGTGAACCTGAATTTATTTAGGATAAGTGTACTACACTTAGCGTAGTATTTCATAGAAAACTTTGATAACAGTACACCATCACACACATATGTAACAAAGATATGATCACGTCCATAATAGTTGTTTTTGTACTCTTTAAACGCAAGTTGTAAATGCTGAAATGCCTCTGCAGGAGTTTATGCTGCGCGTTATTTAACAGTATTAATAATATCGAAATTTAACGCTGATTTTGGAATATTCAGTTCATGGTTATTTATGTAAATAGTGAATATTAAAGGGCCGAGCAAAGAGCTTTGAGGGACGCCCTTTTTCTCTAGCTGTACTGCGACTGTTCACCTCGACTTGACGTTTCAGTGCAGGTTTCCTCTTTTCCACACATCTTCACCGGGCCGTTTCCTCTCCGTAGGAGCTCCTGAGCCAAGCAGCTCAGATCCTCGGCTCTGTGGATTTCCTTGGGAACCCCATGGGTCTCCTCAATGACGTCACCGAGGGCGTGTCGGAGCTCATCAAGTACGGCAACGTGGGTGGTCTCATTCGCAATGTGACCCACGGCGTCTCCAACTCTGCTGCCAAGGTACACAAACGCTTCACGTCGCTAACGTGTCCACCTTCGGAACACCACGTGGCACAAACACCTTTGGTTTAGTTTGCAGGCACTTTATCGGACGGGCTGGGGAAGACCATGGACAACCGGCACCAGAGTGAGCGAGAATACATCCGGTACCACGGAGCCACCAGTGGAGAGCACCTGGTGGCCGGGATTCATGGACTGGCTCATGGTACAGCAACCCTGATTTTATTGTTTAGTTTGTTTTTCTTTTTTGTTTTTTTTAAAAAAAACTTTTTGAAATGTGATAGAAAGTAAATAATCTCCGGCAGCTACCGGACCTGTTCAGTCTGGTGGCATACAACCGTGTATGTAAAGGGGGAACCATTTGATCGCTAAGACTGTGGTAACAGTTTTCTCTGACAGGTCTGAGAGCACCGTTTGGGATAAGCAACTCCTAAAAGCACCTTGGAGGAAGACAGTACACATGTACACAATGTTTAAAGGGCGAGTCCACCCAAAAATGTGTTCTTTGTAGTTAATTTGGAGGAAACCCCCCCCCAAAAATAAAGATTTTAATATTTTATTTTTTTTAATTTCTTTAAAAATTTGGATTTTGTGGGTCAAAAATGACTCATAATACCTCTTACAGTATACAAGATGTTTTTCCTTGGTGCTCCTCTACGTCATACAATAATTAAAAAGAGTGGGCAAATGGCAGATACTCGTCATGCAAGCATAGAACCCACTTCCACCAACACACATGTACGGATGTGAGTTTGTTATCTGTCGTACATCCGCTAGTTTCAGACTTTTACAGAGATTATAAAAATATGGCTGCAATGGGACCAATCTGTGCTTTTGAGGGTGTAAAAGTATCAGCGGCCTGCTGATCTTCACCTGGAGACAGACAGCAGCTGAAAACGTTGTAGCGCAACAACCTGCTCTTCCTGCGGCCGCGAGCCAGACCCTGCCGAGCTCGGTCATCTCATTCTTCCACCGCCGAGGTGATACCGGAGGGGAAAAGCTTCCTTTGTAGATGCTGTTTGAATAATCGCTTTCCATCCTGACTGCTGTCTGACACTTTTAAGCGTGCCCGCTCTCCACCCGCAGATCTTGCACCATCTTTATCGCTAAACGTCAGTAACTCTTTCAGTGTGTCTGTAATGTTGTGGCTGCGTCTGTTTTACTTGTTTTCTGTTTTTGTAGTATTTTATGAAGTTGCTTAAGTTCATATGGCGTTGTGATGTCTTTAATCACCGCACAGCCTGCCTCCATCTACCACACTACAAAAACTGGCTTTAAAAAACAAGAAAAAAAACCTACAAAAATTAGGTTAATTTTCCTTAAAATAAGTTCAAATTAAATTTTCTGTTGGCAGATAATTTATCTTATTTCAAGGAACATTAACCTGCCGAGAATTCCTAAAACAAGTAAAAAAAATCTTTAAAAAGTAAAAAAAGGAAGAATAGTTATCTTACGTTTAAAAAAATAAGCATATTTGTATTTTTTGAAGTGCACACTGCCTCTTTGTGTCTCTTTCTAAAAATGGACGTTATGTCACATCTATATATGATCTCATGGGGTAATATTTTAATCTTGATTACTCTTCATCGTGCAGGTATCATTGGAGGCATGACGAGCATCATCACTTCCACAGTGGAAGGAGTGAAGACAGAGGGTGGAGTCAGTGGTTTCTTCTCAGGACTGGGCAAAGGTCTTGTTGGTACTGTAACCAAACCAGTTGCAGGTGCTCTGGATTTTGCTTCGGAAACTGCACAGACGGTCCGGGACATGGCCAGTCTCAGCAATCACAGGTAGGGGTGCTGTTACCTACATTACGCAGCAGAGTAGAGCTAAAATATGAGATGCTCCTTGTGTCTGCAGGGGCTTTAGCGCCATGTGGTGAGCTTAAAAGGAAAACAAACAGAGCGATGAGTGTTTGTGTTGTTTAGGCTGTGTGTGCAGCGTGTCAGGAAGCCTCGCTGCTGCAAGGGACCTCAGGGTCTGCTGCCTCGGTTCTCCACCACGCAGGCCGACGGTCAGGAGCAGCTCTTCCGTCTCACTGACAACATCCACTCCGAGTTGTAAGTCGTTAATCATTTGCTAATTACACGTGCTGCCATCACACTGACAGACAAACACCTCTTTCCCATCAGCTTCATCGCTGTGGAGCCAATCGACAGCTACTGCGTCCTCATCTCCTCCAAGGTGGTCTACTTCCTGAAACCGGGTGACTACGTGGACCGTGAAGGCATCTTCCTGGAGGTCAAGTATGACGATCTCTACCACTGTCTGGTGTCTAAGGATCATGGGAAAGTGTATGTGCAGCTCACCAAGAAGGCAGAGAGCACCAGCAGCGGGGTGGCAATTCCCGGCCCCTCCCATCAGAAACCCATGGTAAGACCAAGCTGTTCCAGAAGTGTCTGGATGGGATGCTAGAACTCATTTATGTTGAAATAAAGTGAGAACTGTTGATTAGAGGAAGCTAGTTACAGATTTTAAATGGTACAACATGGCTGCAAGTAATAAATAATTGCATAAACAAACTGCCTACCAAAATAAAAGTGGTTAAACGAAATGTACACAATGTCAAGTATGATGGGTCCAGATTCTCTGTTGGATCCAGGTTCTCTGAGCTTCCCTCATTTCTTCACAGATCAGGGAAACGAGTTGGTCCGACCTCAGTAGGAGTTTCAACTATTAAAGCTGGGCGATTAATTGATTTAATCGATTAATTAAAATTAGTTTTTTATGGATATTTATTTTTCTAAAAAACAAATTTCTCCCCACCAACTTTTGGGCCTCCTTACATCATAGTAATGTCAGCGTACTCCTAATGATTTCCCACAAATCTGCATAAACACATCAATATGGCAGCAAAGATGAGCTCCCAGAATAGGACCAGTTTACTTTATTATTGGAACTGGTTTGGTTTCATAAACATGGATTTGGAGGAATAAACGCTTCAAAAATGCTAAATCTGTTTAAGGGCTGTTGTTACCAAAGATGGGAGCACAACAAATTTATTTCAACACCTGAAACAAAAGCACTCAGCGGAGGGGGAGAAATTGCCTACAAAGCCTACAAAACCTCACCATGAAATTATTTTCACCCTAAGAGAAGACGGACACGATGGAAAGCCGTCATAAACGTGGTTTAAAACTAAAAAGCCTTTTTGAAAATAATCGTTTTTGTCGTTTGTATTATTTTTTAACAGAAGTGTGTGTGTGTGTGTTGGGGGGGGCGTCCATTTGGACTAAATGGTAAATGGACTTGTACTTATATAGCTCTTTTCCAGTCATGTTGACCGCTCAAAGCGCTTTACACTACATAGTACACATTCACCCATTCACACACACACACACACCCCGATAGGCACATCGGGGGGCAGCTTAGGGTTCAGTGTCTTTCCCAAGGACACTTCGACATGTAGTCAGGCGAAGCCTGGAATCGATCTCACTTCTGGTTGAAAGACGACTGCTCTTCCACCTGAGCTACAGCCGCCCATTTATGATCAGTAATCGAAAAAATCGTTGTTTGAAAAAATCGGAGATTTTACTTTTAGGCCAAATCGCCCAACCCTGTCAAGAATAGAGTATTTTATCCTGGGGGCTCATTTATAAAGGTTGCTGATGTACAAAACAGACCTGAAAGCTGTGAACGTACTTGTCTGTTTGGTATTTATAACAATAAACTTAACAGAATAAATTGCACACCTGTGCGTAGTAATTCAATTCAACTTTATTTGTATAGCGCCATTTCACAACAATGTCGTCTCGAGGCGCTTCACAGAGACCGACCAATTTAAAAAAATAGCCTTATATAGGGAACCAGCTAGATTGCATCGAATCTTGATTAAGATTCGATGCAATCTCCCATCCTGAGCAAGCATAAGGCGACAGTGGGAAGGAAAACTCCCTTTTAACAGGGAGGCAAAACCTCGCTGGGGTCAGAGAGGACAGGAAAGACAGATTAATATACATTGCAGCTGCTATCCTGGAAGACCTGCAGATAAAGGAAAATAAGAAGTAGGACCTACAAGAAAAAAGGAAGAGAGAAAGAGGATGAGAAATAAGACTTGCAGTAAAAAGAAAAATAGGTTGAGTAGTAACATATTAGAGCACAGGTGATGAATTTAATCCATATTAAAACACTGCGTGTTATCTTTCCTTTTAGACTTTTTATCCTCGTCATCAAAAACACAGAAACCTGGAATATTATAGACACGCTTTAAAAGTATTTACTCCATAAATACTGGCAGAGCAGCTTATCGTACACGACTATGTGGTTTAACTGCGTTTAACTCTTTTCCTCAGGTCCATGTGAAGAGTGAGAGCCTCGCCATCAAGATCTCTCAGGAAATAAACTATGCCAAGAGCCTGTATTATGAGCAGCAGCTCATGCTGCCTCCCAGTGAGAACGAAGATTGTTTACTGCTGGAGTCCTGATCAGGACGTCTGCCAGAGGAGTCACCGTGGCGCCAGTCTCCGCGGCGCCAGTCACCATGGCGCCAGTCACCGTGGCGCCAGTCACCGTGGCGCCAACACAAACCTGCGATCAAGTTGGACGAAGCACATTTATAATCACAACATTAAAAAACCAAGTAGGACACTTAGTGTTCATGTCCGAAGCGCCAGTGATCTGTGGGCTCGCACGTTTGAGTGTAAATAAGCGGAAGCACTATGAAGCTGTGTACATACTGTTAATGATGAAAAATAACAGAGGATGATGATGGTAATTTAACAAACTGCCTTTACTTCTATATTTTCACAATCAAAGATGATAAAATGGGGAATGAATTGCACTGACACACACATATACACACACAAACACACACACTGGAGCTGCCTGTCAGTGTCTGCCTTTAACAGCAACCTGTATGTTTGATGTGTTTACTTGTATTTAACAAGTTTTTTATTCTTTTTGATGAGCCCAGCATTGATTCTGAAGCACATGTTGAAAAGTTGCTTACTGACTGTCAGAAGTTTGGTTCTGGTTCAGAACTGGAGTCCGCCAGCGAGGGGGCGACTCCATCTGTGATCCACATGAGTACGGCATCAAATAAAGCATCGGACTGCAGCACTCGCCACGTCTAACCGCTTCTTCTTAAACACAAACGTTGCAAACGGCTGAAGCAGGTTCAGCATCGGATCTGAAACTGAAGGTATGGAGTCAAAAAGTATTTGTGTACACGTACACATCCGTGCATATTAATCTAAAGTTGTGGATAGATACCAACGTTCTTGTTTAAAATCACACATGAAATAAATATTTCTTCTGTGAGAATACAATTCTTTTAAAAGTTACAAATTCGAAAATTGCATTTACTATTAGTTTTTAATGATTACGTTTTTTTTTATGAATTTACTATCCAAAGCTGTGAAATACGTTACCCAGGTAACAGACATTAATAAGAAATGCACTCGGAGAGCGCAGACCTCCGCAATGCTTATTATTTGGATTTATTTTACAGAGTGATACATCTGTCAGAGCTCAGTCACATATGATCTTTGTCAGAGTGAAAAATAGACAGAAACAGCCTGTAGGAGGCGTTAGCTGCAATAGCATGAGTAGCTATCCCACAATGTTAAAGAATATTTTAATCACTTACGCCGGCGATGACAAAACCTCCTTAGCGGTGGTAATAATAGAGTAGGTTCAGCTCCGAGCAGGTGGGGTCCGATGCTGGTTCTGGATGCGTATCCATGTAAATATTTCATCTGGATATATTGGAATACATCCAGATGAATATTTCACTTGGATGAAATAAATACTATAACCATTTATTAAATTATTTCACTGAGATCAAAAATGTTGGCTATAAACATGTTAATGTGTGCACACACAACCAAAAATAAAACCTTCAGTTTCTGCTTCGAAAACGTTGTAACAGCAGATGCAGAATTAGATTTAAATTGTTTGGAGACACTTTGGTTTTTTAAAACAAGCACCAAATTACACTTTTACAAAAGAAAAACGTCTAATAAATATGTATAATCTCATAAAATATAAAAAAATTATATAAATAGAATACAAAATATAAAAATAAAATATGTATAATTTAATAAAAAAAAACAAATCGTATAATCAAGATATAAAAAATTATAATATAAATATAATATAATAAATCAAATATAATAAATATGTATAATCTCATAAAAAATGTAGTGATGGAAGAATGAGCAGAGTTGCTCGGCTGATTTTTTTCAGTCATTTTCTGTTTGAGAGGTTCGTTTAAATAAGTCAGTTTTCCTTCAGGTGGAGAAGAACGTCCCATCACGCTGGATTTAGCGCCAGACTTTATTAACATATAAAGCAATGAAAAGCAGATAAAACACATGATCCTGAAGACCAACAGACATGAAGATGAGTTTGACACTGTGAACAAACGGCTCATTGATCCCTTCAGAGTTCAGAGTGATTATCTGACGTTGGAGAAGAGGAATGCACCATATGAGCTGTTTAATCCCAAAGAAGATGCTGAATCATGGAGAGAAGATGACGTAAAGAAATGTAATAACACTTATTATGGTTATGTAGAAAAGTTTGGGCAGAAACTATTTAAATGACCTAATTGCATGTGTTGCAAACAAACGTTTTTTAATTGTTCTACGTTATGTGCAGGTTAATACTTAAATAAGTGTTGAGACCTTGTATTTATTTGACGTATTTCTGTAAGATCAGAGTTGTTTTATCAAGTAATCTGCATCATTTCTGTCCCAGGTGACCCAGCAGCGAGCCAGGTGGGCGGAGCTAAACTGGGTTTGCACATAATCTTAGAAAATTTTCCAACTTGAATAAATAATTTTTATATGTAAGGTTTATTTAAATTAGTTACTGCACATTAAAACTATTCCTCAAACTTATATGGTGATTCTGTTCATCTGGCGTAAACAGCGAAGTTATATCAAAGTCCAACTCTTTTATAATATATTGTCCTTATTTGTTTAGAGACCTCCAGTTTGGATTTCCTGCCAGGACTCGGACACCTGCAAGTTATCCACCAATACCTCTTTCCCAGTTTATATCAACTAAAGTAAACACTTGTAAACTACAAACAGTGTTTTCGGATTGTTCTGTGCATGATGAGAGATTTAAAATTAAAAGCAAAAGAAAAAAATATCACAAATTGTTCAGTAGAAAGTTTAATTATGAGGACTTAAAGATTAAATAAATAAATGCTTAATACTAAAATAAATAAACACATAAAAACTTAAAGATTAAATAAATAAATGCTTAATACTAAAATAAATAAATACATAAAAACTTAAAGATTAAATAA
>JBAMHX010000015.1:1873460-1893946 GCA_037177515.1 Pseudomugil tenellus
ATGTATAAAGTCCCTCTTGAGGAGATAAACTTTATTAAATCAAACTCTTAATGCTGGACTCGACCGGAGGGGACAGATTTCCTCTCTCTCTCTGTCCCCTCCGGTCGAGTCCAGCACTATTAACCATTCTGAAAGCAGTAGCTGTAGAACCTCTTGTTATGGTCTCTCCCTGCCAAGAAGAAGCACTTAAGATTCAGGGTTAAAGAGGGAGACCGGCCACTAACATCACTCTCCTGAGCCACTTAGCATTTCTGATTTTCAGAATTATTTATTCATACATTTTGCGGGGTGGAGATGGAAATGAAATGTCTTTTTCATTTTCTTTTTAGTTGTGTCACAAAATGAGGAGTGTTAAAGGTGAAAATGCAATGCAATTTGGATTATCTACTATTAATTTGAGTTATGAGTTAAATAACACAGCTACGACATTAAACTAATAATTAAAAGAAAGAAATCAGGTAATGCAATTTAAATTTAGGATTTAAAATTGAATAGACATAAATATTTGCAGGGGTGTGTTATGATTTCACAATTAAATCTTAAATTTAACAATTTTACAAAATGAGCAGTCTTGAATAGGAAAATGAAATGCAGTTTGGGTTATTGATTAAATATTTTATTTATGAGTAAAAAATGCAGGTGCATTGTGAATATTCTGCTAAAGCATTTTAATTTTCATATTTGAGATTTCAAACTGAATATTGATACATTTTTGTTGAGACATGTTTTGAAAATGAAATCTTAAATGGGATTTTCTTTATTGTTTTTATTATATTACGTAATGAGCAGTCTTAAAGAAGAAAATGAAATTCCAGTTTGGATGATTGAATAATAATTTTTTTAGTAAAAAAAAGCAGGTACCTTGTGAAAATAATAAAAAAAAGATATTTCATTTAGTGTATTATGCAAACACAGTCATTATGTAATTGTATTGTGTTTATTACAGCATAGGATTATCATCAAATCTACCTTACTGCTGACATTTGCACTGATTCCCTCCTGTTTACTACTTAATTGCGGTAATGGTTTTCCTAAAAGAAGTCTACAACACTGAGATCATGGTAGGGCCGTATAAACTACTAGACTGCTCTGAAACAGGGGTGTTAAACAAAGTGGATTTCAAAATACATTTAGCTTTTATGCCACCTGCTTACATTCCAAAAACGAAAAGCACAGCTGTTTTGTATGTTTCCTCTATGAAAGAGGACCGTGCAACCCAACCAAACTCCTCTTGCAGTTCGGCTTCCATATGATGAAAGTACACGGTAGCTGGAGCTGCTAGTGTCACACAATACTGTTGATCTGATTAGGCTGATTGAGAGATAGAAAAATCTTGCTTCAAAGATTTGAGGTGTTTCACTTCATCATTCCCTTGATGTCGAGAGCACAACAAGCTCTTTATTTTTGTTTGTTATATCACCTTAGTAGTTGTTGCATGATTATGACCCCATGCTGACTATGACACCATGCATAAAAATTTAATTTAATTCATGTAATATTTTATTATTTATTATTTATCTGAATTTTTTTTATTTTTCTTTTGCTATTTTCATCTATTTTACCATGCATCTTACCACAAGAAAAGAGCAAAAAAACATGTAGCCAAGCAAACTTACAGTGCAAAAATCCTTGTTTGTGTTATAGGAAAGAAGTGTAAATCCCAGTGGAGCTATACTGGAAAACTGATGCTGGAGATTTGCATTTCCAGCAGAAGTTTAATTGTTTCAGGGAAAGGTCTCTTAGAGCAGCAACTGTGGTGCTGAAGCATGTGGATTTACACATCATTTCACTGGGATCAGTCAACTGCTTCAGAGAACAGGATCACTAACAGCAGAAGCTGACTGTTTTAATGTTTTCACAGCACCTGCATGCTGATCGAGGAGAAACTACTGTTCAAGTTGCTCTGCTTCTTTGGTTATGGAGAGGGTGAAGCTGGTGGGTGTTTATTATCTATGTGAGTTATCAGCTTTTGTTGGTTTGCTCTGAAATCAAAGAAAATGCCTCAAGGGGATAAAAACCGTCATGAAAGACCCAGCAAGGAAGCAAGGTCTCCTAAACAGTGCTACTTTGAGAATTTCAAGATCAACCTCCCTCAGGTCAAACTTAGTGTCTTCACCTTTAAAAAGTTGCCTCCAGACCTTAAGGTATCCTTTAACTTCACACATCTTCACAGAGATGATGAGTGTACACCAGCTTTGATGGAGCTATAAGCTGCTAGATAATATCACGGTGGTGGTTATTTCTTTGTGTAGCACTCTGTGCTTCCTTCTGGTTTGCTTTTAAGACATGCACTGTCGTCAACATGTGCCCCTTCACCAGATAGCACCCCTAGGAGACCCTACAAGACTTTCCGAAGCACTTCAGAGGTCAGAGAGCACACAGTTCCAAGTCCAAACATGTTGTCGTTAGATTCAGGTCACCTCTACATATATAAGCATAGCCTGGACAGGATCAGGCCTGCATTTCATAATGAAATTCTGTGAAGCAACATGATCTTCATAATGACTGTGAAGGATAATGAATGAGATCAGAAAGGAAGCTGTGATGAGCAGGATAGATTAAATGAGGTGTAGGGAAGCTTTGTGTCATGCTGCAATCAGTGCAGTGGGGAAGGTTCCGATCATAATAACATAAAATATGTTAACCCATCATGTATGCAATTATTTTTATTTGGCTTTTATTTACCCGAAATAGTCCTACTGAGTTCAAAAGTTTTACAATCGAGTCCTGGACAAGTTGCTGCAGAATAATTGGATTAAAAACAAGGAGTTACAACCACGTAAGCTCAAATTCCTTTGACTTCTGGGGCCACAACTCTATCTTAAGTGGGCCAGATCAGTAAAATAAAAGTCTATAAATGGCAAAAATTTACATTTGTGTTTTTGCAAAGAAGTACATAATTACCATGAAGTTTTGGAAAATTAATGAACAATCTGGAATTTCTTAAAGTTTATCTTTACACATAACTCCCAGATAACAATATAACTAGAAAATCCCAAAATGTAGTTTTAGGTATTTATAACTGAAAAATAAAGTATTTGAAAATATTATTAAAGTAGTTTCTTAATAGCTATAAGCTATTGTAAATGTTCCCGGATGAGCCCCCACTTGGCCATGTTGTTTTCAGGCCCATGGAAATTAAAGGAACTTTGCACAAAAAGGTTAAATTGAGGATGGATGGCAGAACAATCAAATTTAGTTTCCTGTTAAAAGAAAACATGTTTGTCAACAACACTTGCATATTTATATGAATGATGCTAAACTGAGTGGATGGAGCTTGATATACAATCACTTGATCACCCACTGAGCACCTGGAGCATTTAGGGCAATCCCAGGAACCAGCAAAGGCAGGGTCATCACAACACATGTACATTTCCACATGTGTATAATAAAACTGATCACCTGAACTGACTAATAACTAAAGTCAGGTGTATTACGTAAGAAAGACATATAAGTCATTAAATCCCTGTCTTGGAAATATTTCAATAAAAAGTTACTCGACCTCATTTCAACAATTTAGGAATGGCTGCTATTTATATATATATAAAAAAATACAATTTCCCATTCATCAAATTAATCCGGCAGACCCTTTGGCATGCCGGTCTTGTTTCCTTGCATGTATGTGTAACAGTGGAGGTGATCCGGAGCCAGAAGTAAGGTGAACAGGATTTATAGAATGTAACAAGGGATGAACTGAAACCTGTAGGGAAGGTGGAGTAGTCCAGGAGGATTGCAGGGACGAGGAACAGGAAGGCATGCTGTTGGGGATTCAGGACAGTAGGCAAGAAAGGAGCAGCAGCAACAAGCATGGATGTATATTTAATGTCCGACAAGGGAATGACTGTGAGCTGAGGGATTTAAGGCTGTGAGGGAATCAGGAACAGCCGCAGGTGATCAGGGTCAAGTCTGGATTCAGGTCTAGGTTCATCAACATTGTGTGTCCAATGAACGAAATCAGCTGACTACCTAAATACACTGAATGAGCATCTTCCTTGATGGCACAGGCATATTCCAAGATGACAACACCAGTATTCATGGGGCGCAGATTGTGAAAGATTGGTTCAGGGAACAGGAGACATGATTTTTAACATGGACTGGTCACCACAGAGTCCGGACCTGAACCCTAAATATAATCATTTGGATGTGCAGGAGAAGGCTGTGCACAGTAGCTGGACTCGTCGATCAACAATAAATTGCAGACACTTATCAAAACAATGCCACTGCTAATGCTGCTGGAATCAAAGCTGAAGGAACTCCAACAAAATATTACTGTATATTACATTTTTTCTTTGCTGGCACCTTTTTGTTTTTTAGCCATGCAGTGGATTTATGTCCTAAAGTGTTCACTTTATAAAAGCCTGCTTACAGAGATTACAGCTGCAGCTCTTCTGGGTTTCACTTGTGTAGTTAAACTTAATATGATTACACAGATTATATATCCAGTGTCAAGTATGATGGGTCCAGCTGGCGTCTATCCATATTTAAGTCCCACCACAGATTCTCTGTTGGATCCAGATCTGTGAGTAATCACTGGAGATGTTGCTAGAAAAAAAAGATTTCATAATATGGCGCTTTGGTTCAAACAAACCTGCATCATTAAACACCAGTAAAACTGCTCAGGTTTGCTGTTTTATCTCTTCATCAGACATGAGCTGGGCTGCTCATGATTTGGTTTTAACTATAATCCAGGTTTCTACACTTTGCTGGCCAAGCCATAGCTGTGGTATGATGCTACAGTCAAACAGAGCTGGGATCAGTAAAACAATAAGTGTAAGAAGTCTGAATCAGACTCTTACAGTGATTATAAAACTGAATACTGTCAATAATTAGTAGCTGGCTGTAAAGCAAACCTCACCTTCATATAATCAGTGTCCACCTAGCTAGATACTGTGTTGGGCCCCCATTTTCCTTCTGAGTCGCCTTAATTTTTGTGTCATGGATTCAACAGGACATTGGAAACATTCCTCAGAGATGTCCTCCAGTTTTTACATGAAGCATTACACAGTTGCTGGACATCACTGATGAAAACATTCGACCACATCCCAAAGTCACTCTTTTGGACTAAGATCTGTAACTGTGGAGGCCATTGGAGGGACAGTGAACTCATCGTCATGGTGATGATATCAGCTTCATGACATGGCGCATCATCCAGATGGAAGTATTCATCAGAAGATACACTGTTCGCATAAAGGGATGGACATGGTCAGGCTGTGGTGATTAAACCATATTGGTACTAAGGGACCAAAGTGGGATAAAAAAAAAAATCTCCCGCCCACAATTCCACCAGCAGCAGCCTGAAGCACTGATGCAAGGCAGGATGGATCCATGTTTGCATGAAGTTTCCAGCAGATCCTGATCCTGCCATCCGAATGTGGAGGTGAAATGGAGACTCATCAGACCAGCAACGTTTTTCCATCTTCTATTGTCCAGTTTTGGTGAGTCTGTGTGAATTGTAGCCTCAGTTTCCTGTTCTTAGCTGCAGGAGCAGCACCTGGTGTGATCTTCTGCTGCTGTAGAACATCTGTTGTATGGTTGGATGTGTTGTGTCTTCAGAGATGATGTTCTGCATATCTTGATTGGAACCAATTCGGATTTGTCTCTTTGTTTCCTTTCTATCACCTGCAACCAGTCTGTCCATTCTCCTCTGACATCACGGAAACTGTTCTGTCCAGAAAGCTGCTGCTCACTGGATATTTTATTTTCTTCCGAACATCACTATCAACCCTGGAGAGGGTTGTGGGAAAATCACAGTAAATACTCGGACTAACAACCATGCAATATTCAAAGACACTTAAACCCCCTTTTACAATTGTGATGCTCAGTTTGAACTTCGTAGATTGTCTTCACCACATCATCATGACTAATTGCCATTTAATGGTTTATTAATGTCTTAATGGTTTTGAGCCTTCTTATTTATCAGACCTTCTTTTAAAGTATGAGCCCTTGTGGACTCTAAGGACCTCTGGTACTGGTCTTTTAATTGTTCCTAGAGTTAGATCTAAAACATTTGGTGAGACCTAGCTGCATTATTGTGGCCCCGTCTGTGGAGCAGCCTTCCAGAGAACTTCAGGGTCGCAGAGACTGTTGACATTTTTAAGAAGAGGCTGAAAACTTTTTGCTTAGCATCTAACTGAATTAATTTTATCCAAATGTATATTTTTTGATTTCTTTTTTAAGTGTAATTAATAAATTAAAATTTTAATTATTTATTTTATTCATCTACCTGTTTTAGCACATTGTATTAATTTCTGTTTATGTATTTTTATTATTTCTGCTTTAATCTGTTCTTAATGTTTCTAAAGTTTCTTTTATTTTATTTAGTTTTTTTATTTATTTTTGTAACCCCTTGGGTTATTTTGTGTCCACCAAATAGTATAACCCTTAAGTAATGTATCACAAAGCATTGTATGATATTTTAGTTTGATATTTACAAAGTACCATTTATTTACATATTTCCTGAACAAACTGTTATGTACTGCTACTAGTAAATGCAACTTCAGCGATTTGTTTCCTTCACCACGCTGGACTTATTCTTCCCGGTAGCTGCTTTGTTCCTGAAGCCGATTCCTTAAGGCTCTGGTCTGCCCGCACCTGCTGTTTGGAGCAGTGGAGGCATTCCGGAGGGTAACCCTACTGGTGGGAGAGTGCACTTTGGATTGTGTGTTAAGAATGGTGGTCGCCATCATCAGTGGCAGAGACCTCTACAAAATCAGGCCTACACCAGGTCACAGACTTCTTATGACACTCGGTACCGAGTAGGGACATGGAGTTAAGACTTTAGAGATTATTCTGCCGGCTTTAAGTAGTTTATTATATTTTTCTATCAGTTTTTACTCACTTTTCATGTATGGTTTTCCTGTACTTCTTGTGATGGGATCCCAATTTGATGTAATAACTTACCTTCCAGATCAATGTACATTTTGTGACTTTATATTGTTCTTTTTAATACTTCATAGGGGTACAACAAGTTTATAATCCTGTGATGTAACTATTGCTCTTGGTTAATTTTTCTGACCTATCCAATCTTTAAAGGGGCTATATTAGGCGACTACACACAGTTCCTCTCTAGCTGCTCAATGCGGGTGGGGCAGATGTGTGAGAAGGGTTAGGATAGACAGCAGTTAGGATAAAATGCAGACCCAGGCATTCCCAGTTCTGGAAAGAAACCTTGAATGAATGGTATGGCAAAACTATAATATGGTGCATGTTGAAAAATGCATAATATTATCATAAATGTGCATAGAATAGACTGTGGAACAGCAAACATAGCAACATATGTAGCCTTTTTGTCCATTTTCCCCCTCAATTCAATTTGTTTTCACGCTTTACTTCTATAGATACAGTAGGTAGTCTGCTCATGCACTCTAGGCAGATAGATTTAGGACATAATTCTAGGACACACTGGGGTTTATTGTTAGTCTAGCCTACAGTACAAGGTGCAAGTACACAAACTTGGGGCACCGTTCATCAGCAGTTAAGCTGAACAGGCGTTACATTTATATTTTAGTTTCTTTTAACACCAGTGTTTTCCTCATGGGGATCCTCCACAGTAGGACTGCTGCCTGCTTGGCCTTGGGGTTGTTGCCATGCCGGGGGGTCCGACACCCATGCTGGGTGGAAGCCATGGCGGGGGCTCATATAGTCGTGGAGGGCCCAGCTCCTGGTGTGGATGAAGCCCAATAGTTTCCTCACATCGAGATCCTTACCAATCCAGATTTCTTAAACTTATATTTTTACATATTTAAATGTGTTTTTTAAGATCAAGAGACAGAAGACAGGGAGTCATTTTTGGGGGGGCTGGGGGATAGTTTGAGTGTGTTTGTGTGAGTATGTGTATGTTTGAGTGCGTGTGTCAGTAGTCATGATGAGTCTGTTAATTGTTGTGTTATGTATTATGGTGTGTAAGGGCTTGTTTAATTTTAAATTATTTTATTATGTAAAGTACTTTGTGTTGCCTGGGCATGAAAAGTGCAATATAAATAAAGTTTAATTTAATTTGATTAGAATGTGCTGAGTTACCAAAATGTAATTGGTTGATTAATATTAGCATTAACATGCAGTTGAAAGGTAAGTGTATATCTGTGAACACATGTTCTAGGGTAATGGAGCTATTCATAGGTGTGGACATCTTAATTTTAATCACACCTTTTAGTCATTTCCATATATAATACTCTTTAAAAGTATCATTCACACAGAGAACCACTGACCTAGGGATCCCCAGCCCTGGTCCTAAAGCCCACTATCATGCTAGTATTAGACGTCTCCCTGCTGTAATACAACTGATTTAAATTAAATGAATCTATGACAAGCTCTGCAGGAGTCTTTTTTGTGTTATTGTTGGCACTCCGTGAGGCCTGATTTACACGTGGAATGTTCAAAGTCTGTCCTCATGGTGGCTGTACAATAAGTTTTGGATGTTTCCTGCTGTAAAACGACAGAATCAGATTGATGGGTCAACGCGCTCGGGCAGAATTTGACAAGCCAACAAGGAGAGAATTTTAATTTGAATCAGGTGCTTTGGATCAGGGAAACACTGAAAACCTGCTGGACTGTGGCTCTTGAGGACCTGAGCAGGACAGCTCTGATCTACACCCAAGGTCCAGATGCAAAAAACACAACATTTCAATCTTAATGAAACTACATGTAGGATCCTTGTTTTCACATTTACATCACACCTTTATCCATTACCAAATGTTTACACTATAACCAAGCATCGGTTTGTATTTGCAGCAGGATTAAATAGCAGAAGGAAGAAAAGCAACAGTATCAGGAGACATTCAGAGCAAAGGACCTTTCAGAGGCGAAGGCTGCAGGAGTCATTTCAACATTTCCCTGTGTTGAGTCACTGATGTGAAGACTGTATGATGTCATGTTGGCGTTTCCAGGAACTCTTAATCAAAACATGAGCCAACCATCACCAGAGCAATATCTGCAAGTCTCACTGATGGCATCGTTCAGCTCCAGAACCGCCATCCTCATAATGACTGTTACACTCCCCTGCAGCTATTTAGAGCCTCCACTACTATGGATATAATAAGAGTCAAAGTCAGAAAGGTTATCATACGAAGCAGGTTATAGTCTGATGCCTCTTGAATTATCCTAAAATATGTGTGTACATGGTGTGAGCAATGTATGAGATGACTACCCTCCCTCTGCAAGAGAAGCAGAGATAAGACCATCTTTCCTCTCGTTTCATGCAGACTCCACAAGAGGAGCCATCTGGTCTGGGATCCGCATTAGTTCTTGTTATGTTGGCTAAGTTGTACACAAGCAGGAAAATCATCCTCCAATAGCATCGCAGCATGTTGGAGCTCCAGAACCTGAGGCTAGATCAGTGTTGAATGTTTTTTGTCTCCTGAGGGAGGTTCAGTTACTAGCAGGTGGGGTACGGTGCTGGTTTGGGATCAGCAGCATCTCGGGTCATGTCAGGTCGCAGGTAAAGATCAGCAGCAGCAGGATGGATGTGAACAGCATGGAGCGTTGCCGGGCACCCGCGTTGATGGCTGCGCACAAACAGGATGCAAGATTTTTACTTTTACTCAGCCCCCACCCAGGTGCTTAGCCCTAGACTAGACAATCAAATTCTAATCAATAATTAGCATAAACTGGCCCTTGTCTAAGTAAAACTCAATTTCAAGTAAATGCAGGCTGTGTGTGTGTTTAAATGTTGCTCTACGTGGCATCGTATCACCAATGTGCCTATGTGAGTCCAGACTTTTACATGATGGAAAACACATCAAACCAACAGGTGTGACAAATGTGCAATGGTAAACATTGGATGGAAAAAAAGACAAAGCGTTCAGTGCAGCAGTGACCTGTTTGTCTTTACATGTTTGCGTTATTTTTTTTTTTTTCTTACTGCCATGTTGAACCCATAAAGACAGGTTTAAGCAAGGAGCTTACAGGATACAAGGCACTGACATTTTTCAGGTTATTTTCTTGCTAATTGTACCTCATTTATAAATGAAGCAGGCTCGACAGGCTTGTGTAACCATGGTGACCAGTAATCTCCCTCCTAAATGAGGCACTGCACTGGTTATGGGGTCTTTGTTTCATCCAGTATATGCTGCATAATATAAATGTCTTCCTAAGCACTATAATGCAGGGTTTTCACAAAGAAAATACGGGAAGCACAAGAAAAGAGCCTGAAGGAACACTTTAGTAGTAGGAACTAGGAAATATACACGGAATATTGGGTTATATACAATACGGCCAGAATATTGTGGATTGGTGATGACTTTGTAACTGAACATGTGCGACTTTATATTATTATATTGTGTCTATTTGAGGATTGAGAAAAAGGAGATTTGGGAGGGTTCGGGGATATACCCCTAGCTGTAAATGTAATTCTAAAAGATCATAATGCAGGTTTCAACACATAGTTTATAATCAATATAGGAAATTTATTAAATGAAATGGTCCCTGTTTTTTTTAATTGATTAGTAAATAAATAAAAAGTCAGTAAAAAAAGTTAAGTTGTCAAAAAACATTTAAAAAATAGCAAAAGAAGATTATAATGGTGTAAAAACAACTAAAGAAATCCTTAACATGTCAATGCTACATTTTAGAGTCATATTTCTTGCCGTGGGCTATATGAATCAATTCCATTGTTTCTCAGGCTGCTGATGGTAAAAATGCTGCAGTGATAATTGAAACCGGAACAAGGACAGGAGACATCATCACTGCTGCCCTGATGTCTGCACTGGCTTTTTCATATGGTTTGTCGAACCCCTCTGCGCATATAATACTGCTGCTGCATTAGATCTGCTAATCCGCGGCTCCTAACACTTCCCTTCGCTTATAGAGAAGGAAAGGGTTATTGTGCTTTTTCCGTAGCAGTGCCAAAGCTTTGGGACAGTCTTCCTGTCAGCTTCCTGACATATCTTCAAAGCTAAAGTAAAAAGTATTTATTTTTCAAATCCTTTCAGAGTTCTTAATCTTTCTAAGAGCTTTGACACATTTTATTATTATTAAAGTTACTGTATCTGTTTTTCTTAGTGTTTGCTCCTTTCATTTTAGATAATTGTTCCACATTTTGCTTGTCTTTAGACGTGCTATACAGATGTATTTGACCTTTTCTTCACATCTAACAGCAGAATCTCTGAACCCATAACTGCAGTTGCTGCTGATGTGTGGAGGGACCTTCTGTTGGATGCTTCACTGTCCCTCTTGTGGAGTGGTGACATGATTTCTTCACCTGCTTTACCTGTTACTCTGTATGTTTTCTTTTATATTTGGGCTGCATTAGAGTAGAATGATGTAATGGCTGACATTTTGCTTGTGGAGCAGAGCAACAGTGCATTTCCCCTGTTTGTCGCCACCATGTGGTGGTAATAATGCATTGCTAGAACATATTAGCTACAACGATACATTTCAAGCTGTTTAAACAGTTTGATAGTAACCCAACCCAATTAAATGTGTAAATATGTCAGTTTTCATAGTGAGCTTTGATTATTTAGTTTTATTTCCCACATTTTTCACCCCACACATATTGACATTGAACTTACCTACATAATGTTCTTTCTCTTTTTTCAGTCTTGGATTGTCTGTAAACAAAATCAAACATTTAGTGTGTGAACATGGAGTCAGCGCTGAATGATTGCACAACTCACCAAACACGATAAGGCGGGTATGTGTGTCTGTGGAGCCCAACGGGTTCTGTGCTGTGCAGCGGAACATGGATCCATTGAGCTCAGCAGGAACCCTCTCCAGCACCAGCTCCCTCCCATCATGCTTCTCTCTACCATCCAGCAGACTCCCACCAACCCTGGTCCAGGTGAACATGGGCTCAGGGAAGACCTCAGTCTGTGCAAACAAGATTTGGGCATTAGGTATGGCCATTATTCCTTCTGCTCTGCAAGTTGGACATACAGAGCATCGGAGGTTATCTCATCTCTGAACACATCTGATCGCTGTTTTAGTCGGGAGGCCTAAATCTTCTCAGAAAACACTATGTGTACAGACATGAGAGCATCTTCAGGTCAGTTCTAATCTGCTTATTCAAGAAAATGTGACAGCATTGATAATCTGTGCAGTCCTGTAACATTTTAACACCATTCATGTGCAAATCTATAAAAACCTACGGAAGCCGACAGCTGTCGTACTTTTCTCATACTTTTTTTTCAGTGGTTATCTCGAGATAACGATATAATTTTCTCGTTTTCTCGACATTATGAGTACCGTTTTCTAGTGATAATAATTCAGTTGCACAAGAAATCAGGTATTATGGTGCTGCTTATGTGGAAATCTCCAAACGGACTATGTCCCGATTACTTGACATCACCATGAATGGGAATCCAGCGAAATTTCTGCGTCATCTATTAAGGTTTTGCATTCAAATATGACTTTTTGGCCTTTACAGCAGCTACTGTGATGGTGAAAAGCAAGAGAATATTTTTGCCTAAAACTATACAGTAAAATATTTGTCCTTTGACAGTGGAGAGTATTTTATTATGATAGTATTTAGAATTTCTTCTAAAATACACTTCTTTGTCCTCTTGGAGTTTTCTACATAAACAGCACCGTAATATCTGGTATTTGGTGTTCAGCTCCAGCCCACTTGATGACTTTCTGCAGCGTCGGCTCACATGTTCCAAATATTTCTGGGATGTCTCGGTACAATCAAGCCAAGCAAACATTAGTTGAGGTGCTGTTAAATAATAAAATAATAAGCTCTCATCCATGATGAAGGACAGTTCCCTCCTCCTCCAGGAACACTGACAGCCCTGCAGAGCTACTTCTGCACCAGACTGTTGCATCCAAAACGAGCTTAATTCCTGCATACTGGAAGACAACGCTGCTCCCAGTACACCACAAACAACTAATAAAATCCACTGCAACAAAAAATGCAACTGTTAACAACAAAATGTTTCTGTCTGCAGTTCATCCTGTATGTGTTCTTTACGAGATCCCTCCTTGTCTAAACACATGGATCTTAGACTGATTTGAGTCCCTAAGTTATTGCAAAGAGTCTGATATGTTTGTTTCTCTGTTTGTTCTGATGTGCTATGAACAGCTCCAGTCCACCATACGGCCGTATGTTTGAGATAACTATCCCGTTATCACGAGAAAACAGTAGTAAAAAAAAACATTATGTGAGGATGACCGCTCTCGGCTTCCGTAAAAACCAGAGAGCCACTCTTAAAAGAAATTCAGCACCCCCGCACAACTTTGCAGCACAATGTTACAGCATGGAAGATGGGTTTAAAAAAACTCACTGCAGAGGGTCCAAGCTGGAAGCCCTGGACGGTGATCCGCACTGTGTCTCCCACTTTGGCCTTGCTGGGCGTCATTGTTAATTTGGGTCCTCTGGGAGCAGCTGAAGGAGAAGTGAAACAGCATGTTGGAACACACCAGGTTGGGTCTGCATAAGCACCCTTTTCATGGAGCTGCAGTTAATGCTGTGTTGCACGATCAGGATTATCAAACTTTATTTATTTGTAAAAGCGCTTTTCATGCCGTAGGCAACACAAAGCGCTGTACATGATTAAAATCAATTCAATTAAAACACACAAACAAAAAACACAGCATTAGCTTACAGACAGGTATACATACACACAAAGGCAGACCACCCAACCCCTGATGGATATCTTGCTAAATTCTGGAATGACATACGTTTTTGTGTTTCTTTCTTCCGTGGTCCTATATTTAGTCACTGCTTTGATTATCTGACCAGCTGTGTCAGGAGTATTAGCAATATAACAACTTTGGCTTGTACAAGCTGTAGCGTCTGTGTGTGTGAGAGTCGTGTGATGTGTTTGACTCGAGCTTGATGGGCTGACTGGTCTTCATGGTTTGCTTGCTGCTCTGTGGTTTATATGATTTTGTTTTCAGAGATGATTTCCTCAGCTTTGTTTCATCATCAGGTAGCATCAGCAGTATACACACTCCGAGTGTGCCAAACCAGAGGGTTTAAATCGTCACAGTTAAATGTTGGCAACTCAGAGCAGCTGTACATTAGTTAACACATCTAAATCCTGCTGTGGTGAATAAATCCAGCCACTCCATCAGGAATTAATCATCAGAAAGGGTTTGCTCACATGGAAATGTTGGGTTAATCTCTCTGTGGGGGGGGCGCTTAGAAATGGGTTCTTTTGTTGTCATGTGTAGGTTTGTCGGGTGTTTCTGCTCTTGCTCTGCTTCTAGTTTTTCTCTTCAAATTCCTTGGTTTTCTGGCTCAAATAAAGACTTCTCTATCTGTGAGTTTGTATTTGGGTTCGCCATATACCCTCACTAACTGGCGCTAAAATGTTCTCCTATCAGGAGCAAAGTCCTAGTAAAGGCAATCGAAGATGAGATGGAAGGAGAATAAAATGAGGAGACCATTACAAGAAAACACGACTCACCCAATGTGACCTCGGCTTGCATGGGCATAGACAGAGCTGGGTGCTTGACCTCACAGCTGAGCAGAGCCTCATTGTCCAGTTGGGGGTTGAGGCTCCAGGTCAGCATTGCTCGCACCTCCATAGTACCATCCCCAGTTGCTTTCTGCCAGTGCTGGAAGTAGTAGAGCGGGTCACTGCTTTGGACCCAGCGAGGAAACTCTCGGCTCACTACTGTTTCTGGGATCAACTCTGTGGTTGGCTCCACTTCCAGCTTTGTCTCTTCCTCTTGGCCCTGTAGGAGGGCATCTGGACCATTTTGGCTGAGCTGGGTCGACTTTTCCTCTTGCTCCAGAAGGGACTGGGACTTTCGGAGTTTGGTGTCATCAAGATCTGCCCTGGGGAGGACTTGGGAGCTCCTGAGGCCTGCATGACTTATTCCCAAGGTCTTATCAGGATCAGAGGTCTTGGTTTGATATCCCACTGAGGATGAAGACTGGACTGTTGGGAACACATCGATGAGCTCGCCATCCCGTTTGAAGTATACCTGAAAAATAGGAACAAAACCTGTTGGGCAGATTCTGCCGATGCACCTCTTCCAGACCTGGGGCGCACCCCTGCCATGCAGCATAGTTATGCGGAATGTGCTCATTGCAACTGACTAGATAGGTAATTATGTGTTCTTGGATTTCTGGAGCTTCTTGCTAGATTAATGCCCACACTTGCCTGTTATCCACTATCATTGAGTGCCCTGTTCAATTAGCAACAGAAGAGGAGGTCTTCCCCGGAATGATGTGGTGTTTGTGCAAAACTGCAGAGAAAGCGTTGGTGCCACTCTGTCTCACATAGTCTAAGATGGGCATCACACCCCACAGGATTTGGCACCCACACTTTGTCCACAGTTTTTGCACAAACACCTTAAGATGAAGTGAAGTTATGAAGTGAAGTTAGATCTGAGTGTCCAACATCTTGTAAAGATAGAAAATGCTGAAATTGAAAAGTAAATTGTAATATTATTCAAATAATATGGGCTATGGGTTGTAGCAGTGGTTAGCACTGTGATCTCACAGCAAGAAGGTCGCTAGTTTGACCCATGGCTGGGGGGGAGGTCCAAAGAGTGACATTCATGTGTGAAGTTTGTTGGTTGTTCTACTCGTATATGTATGGGTTCTCTCTTGGTACTACCGCTTTCTCCCCCTGTCTATAGACATGTGTGTTATGTGAATTGGTCTCTAAATTGTCCCTAGGAATGAGCGTGAATGGTTGTCTGTCTGTGTTGGACTGGTGTCCTGTCCAGGTGTGCCTCTCGCCTACTAATTGCTGTGATAGACTCCAGTTTCCCCACAGCACTGTAACCCTGAGTTGGTATGGAAAATTAATTAATGAATAAATAAAATCATCTTTTTTGTTTTGGTCGTGATGCATCGAAAGCTCATATCTGGATATGGAAACTCACTGTACATACAGACATACGTCTGTCTGTCTGCTGATGTCTCTGATTGTCTGTGTCTCTCTGTCTGTCTTTCTGCCTCTGTCTTCTCTCTCTATCTCTCTCTATCTCTTTCTGTCTCTTTCCTTCTATCTCTTTCTTTCTCGTATCTAAAAGTTATTCTCTTAGAGTAAACTGAAGCACCAGACTGAATGTTGCATGAATGCCACAGCAGTTTATTCTCCTCACTTTTTGTACTACATCCTTATTCATTTTTGGCCTAAAAACAAATTGATAAAAAAAAAAGTGAAAAACATGGTTTTATAGTAATTTAAAAAAAAGGCGAAAAACTTCAGAGCAAAGCAAGGCCGTTGGTCACAATGTTACTGAAGGTGAATAAAGCTCATTAACATACTTTGGTAACACATGATGCATTATTACATCATACACTTAGTTTCAGGATCACATGTGTCCTTCCCGTGCTGGACTTACAGCTTTAGACTATATGTGTTGCCCTTTAGCATAATTTGTCCCACAAAGTCAGCCTCATACTGAGGCTCCATAAAGCATAAAAAACAAACAAAACATTTTCACATTGAGTTACTGTTCAGAAAAAAATACTATTACTCAGACTCAATTACTCAGTCTGGACAGGGTCAGTTTGTTCTTCTAACCTCTTTGGAATATTTGTGAATAGCAGTGGATAATGTGCACACTTAAGCGGAGCTGAACCTGGAATATCTAACCATAAAAGAACATCTGGGAAGTGTGATGTCATGGTAACCAGGCATTTTAAAAAAGTCTTGCATGCAGGAGTTTTAGATGTAAATTGGGTAGGCAAGGCAAGTTTATTTGTACAGCACCTTTCGTTTACAAGACAATTCAAAGTGTTTTACATAAAAACATCAAAAGCATTACAGATGTTGTAAAGAAAAGTAAAAAAAAGCAGCAACAAATCATACATCAAATTAAAATGATTATAAGCAAAGTACGTGCAGATTACGTGCAAAAAAGTTACATTTTTAAACTGGATTTAAAAGTTTCTATATTTGGTAAAAGTTTAATCTCTACTGGCAGTTTGTTCCACTTGTTTGCAGTGTGGATCAGCATTAAGTCCATCTACCCTGACCTTGTAAAGTTTGTGAAAATCCAAGAGTAAATCCACATTTATAACACAATGTACTTATTAATCTATACATGAATTTGAGTTAAAATTAGTGCTTTAACTTTTACACAGAGATCAAGATTACAAAAAGTGTGCATGTCCAAAACACTAAATACAAGCATTGGTTGTCATCTCGCTAACATTACTGTTGCTAACATGTTGCTTCTGAAGTCTCAAGCAAAAACGGATAGATTTGTCCGTCTCCTGAGCCAGTTTTGCATGTAATTTGTTTCATGTTTGAGGTCAAGGAGCTTAGTTATCCATCACTAGCTAGCACCAGAAATCACAGGGGCAGTGTTCAGTTGTACAACTGACACACAACTAGCAAAAGGAACAAACCATAGGAGAAGAAGACGAATAGTGAGAAGCACTTAGAAAAAAAAGTGATAGAAGTTAAAAACAGCAAAACACTTTGCTGTATTGTTCTTCTTCATCTGATGTTTTTAAATAGTTGTAATCACAGTGGTGCATTACCGCTACCAGCACTTACTTAAGTGAACTTAGCACTCCCCTCTAGTAGATAAACTTAACCATGGCGAAAAAATCACATATAGAAGTATGAGGATAGTGACATAAGGCACATTTGAAACGGGAAGTCTCTATTTATTAAACATGCAAGAAGTGTCTAAAAAGTCTCTTGTTGATTTAAAATGCTACAGATTGGTTTCTCCCTTACTAGCTTGTTTTTACTGGCTCTATGTAGCATCCAAGCATGCATGACAAAGACATCTTCCTTTCTGAAAATTTGTAGACTTTGCTGTCTTAAAAACTGGATTCAAAACTGATTTTGGAAAAAAAGATGAAACATCATTGCGAGTATCCACTTCCCACTGACAGCATTTTGTTAAGCTTTAGTTTATGATAGTTTGGGCTGAAGGTCTCTGTGGTGTGTTTTTATAAGTATGTGAACTTCTACTGCAAATTATCAATCATTCATACAAGTGAAATCGCTCTTCCCTGGATTTCATTCTGTCACCATATGCAGCTGTTCTCTAATCCTCAGATGATAATTCCACATACTTTCTCCACAGAGGTTAAAGGGGTACAGACCAAAGCTTGAAATAGCATTTTTTTTATTTCAAACTTTCAAGCTGCTTTAGGCTGTATTTGTTTGTGAGTCTATGAGTGTATATGTTCGTGTATGTGTGTGAGAGCATTAACATTTTAAATCCAACAGTGTTTCCATTTTTATTCTGTACTGAAAGTACCATCACTTTTAATTTTTCATTCGTTTCAGAGTTCTTTCAAAGTCATCAAAAAAGTTCCTTTGGAGTCATCAAAAAGGACTCCAAAAAAGCGTATTAATTGTGCTTTCTTAGCAAATGAATCCTGGGCTTAAATCATGATTTTTGGGACTAAGTTAGTCAGGACAGACTGCAAATAAAAAAGCTTCATCTCACCACAGGAGCAGGTTTTGCTCCTCTAACGATGCAGACCAGACTGAAGTTCTGTGCTTCGTAACGGCTGAAGGGAGCTGGGCTGTTGGCCGCCTCCACAGAAATAGACTTCGGAGGTACTGCAAAATACAAAGTTATTAAATATTTTGACTGCAGTTGGATGAATTGTCATCTGGTACAGGTTTCTCCACATTATCTATCTGACATGGCCATTAAAATAAATGAGAGTGTAATGAAAGTAATACAAACCAATGACAGTGAGCGTGATGCTGCTGGATGCTAGAATCACCTTGTCTCTGGAACTTCTGTCATAGATGCCTACGTGGCACTCGTACAGGCCATCATCATCCATCTGGACCTCGGGAAGTCTGTTCATATGCACAGTTATAAAATTTTACCTGGGAGTACACAGTTTCATCCTATTGACAGTTCAAATCTGGAGTAGATTTTACGACAGTGGAACTCCTCCTTTTGCTGTTTGGACATCCCACAGGATTCTTCAAAAAAGTCTCAAAGACCATGAAAATCATGGAGTCAAATCTGCAACAGATTGTGAACTTGTCTTTAACTTTAGGCGTCCAAAGTGGAGAAGTTCAAGTATCTTGTTCACGAGTGAGAGAAGGATGAAGCACGTGATTGACAGGCGGATTGGTGTGGTGTCTGTAGTAATGTGGACTCTGCTCCGGTCTATCATGGTGAAGAAGGAGCTGAGCCAGAAGGCGAAGTTCTCGATTTACCGGTCAATCTTTGGTCCTACCCTCACCTATGGCCATGAGCTATGGGTAGTGACCAAAAGAACGAGATCGCGAATACAGGTAGCCGAAATGGATTTCTTCAGCAGAGTAGCTGGGCTCTTCGTTAGAGATAGGGTGAGAAGCTCAGTGATCAGGGAGGGACTCAGAGTCAAGCCCTTGCTCCTCCACATCAGGAAGAGCCAGATGAGGTTGCTCGGGCATTTGGTTAAGATGCCTCCTGGACACTTCTCTGGTGAGGTGATCCAGGCACGTCCCTGCAGGAGGAGACTGCGGGGGAGACTCAAGACACGCTGAAGAGATTATATCTCGCAGCTGGCGTGGGAATGCCTTAAGATTCCTCCAAAGGATCTGGCAGATGTGGGTAGGGAGAAGGAAGTCTGGGCTTCCCACCTAAGGCTGCTGCCCTCGTGATCCGACCTCGGATAAGTGGAAGACAACAGTACGATACGCTCTAATACTTCTACTTGTTTCAGGAAAAAAAAATGATCTGACATTTGTGGCAGATTTTTGACTTGATTAAAGTCTGAATAATGTAATCTAAAATTTTTCTTTTCCTTATATCAAAGCAAATTTTCATTGCCAAAATTGGTGGGAAATATACAATCTTATCTCAAACAGAATCTCAGTGATATGATTTAACCAGTGACAGTATATATAGATATATATATAGGATTTAACTTAATATGTGTGTAGAATAACCAGTTGCAGGATGTTTTAACTAAGTAAGAAGTAATACAAACTAAATCAATGCATTAAGCTTATGAAAACAAGAAAAATGTGTAAAAGTTGAGTTTGTTACTGTGCCTAAATATTTTATGAACAGAGCAATGAAATTGGGTTTATCAAGCTCATTTAACAAACAAATACCGTCATATAAAATGTGTCTTGTGTTGCTTGAAATTTTTTCTTTGAGAGTTTTTTAGATTGTTGTGTTTGAGATGTGTGTATGTTGTGTGATGTAAAATTGTGATGAAAAATGATCAAAATACTTACACAGGCTACGTGAAATTCATTGACTAAAAATTTAGTTAGAAGAAAAAAGTTAGAAAAAAATAAAAAATGACATCTTATTTTACTTGGGCTGCACGGTGGCGAGGTGGTTAGCACTGTACCCTCACAGCAAGCAGGTTGCTGGTTCGATCCCCGGCTCGGGCAGTGGCCTATCTGTGTGGAGTTTGCATGTTCTCCCTGTGTTAGTGTGGGTTCTCACCCGGTTCTCCGGCTTCCTCCCACGGTCCAAAGACATGCACCTTGGGGATAGGCTGATCGGGGACTCTAAATTGCCCATAGGTGTGAGTGTGTGTGTCCATGGTTGTTTGTCTATATATGTGGCCCTGTGATCGGCTGGCGACCTGTCCAGGGTGTACCCCGCCTCTCGCCCATTGTCTGCTGGGATTGGCTCCAGCCCCCCCTGCGACC
>JBAMHX010000015.1:1900612-1919908 GCA_037177515.1 Pseudomugil tenellus
TGAAAGCAGAGGGGAAGACACCAGATTTTAGAGAGGAGTTGATGGTATGGGTTAAAGCAGATTTGATTGTGGGTAGGGTACTCTGCAGGATACCTGTAGGGACAGGATCAAGCGGACAAGTGGTGGGTTTAGAGTTTGTTAGCAGCTTAAAGACTTCCTCCTCATTTAGAGGACGTTAGGAGCAGAGTTTGATATCACTAGTTGGATGCAATGGGCTGAGTTGGTCAGTTGGTATATGGTATATCAGTTGTCGTGTGTTGGGAGCATTGCGGATCTTGTTCTGATAAAAGTCTTTCTTGGCAGTCTTTAGGCTGGATATGAAAAGTCAGAGTTGCTGCCGATACTCAGACAGATCAGTGAGTTCTTTTGATTTACGCAACTTTCTTTCTGCTGCTCTGAGTCCAGCTCTGTCACGCAAATTAATTTCTTAGACAATCAGTGGATGTTTGAGTATTTAGACTCAAAGGCTATTAAATGATCAGATGAAAACTGGGTTGTGAGGAAACACTTGTTAATTTTTAATATCATATGTCAGGCATATATTTAGGCCATTGCTGAATAGATCTAAGAGGGCCACAGACCTGCAGATTTTTAGTCTTTTCCTGACTCTTTAACTTACTCAAATTAAATTAGTCCATTAATGAGCCCATTTGGTTCTGTTCCATAACCTGAGTCAGGTGTGTCTGAGCACCAACACATTAAAAACCTCTGGGACTTCAGTCCTGGTGGGACCAAGTTGAATAGCTCTGATTTTAATGGCAATTATACACATCTCCACCCCAGTATAAGAAGAGCTGCAACTAATCATTCAGTAGCAGCTGTCTTCTTGAGAAAGTTTGCCCATCTAGAGACTGGTTGTACATTGTGAAGCCTTAAAGGCTCTTTTTTAGTGTGTATTTAGAATGAAGATTGGGCTCAGGCTTACTTTTGTTTTTCTTGTATTGCTGCTGCTTTTGATTCGGTTTGTTATAATTTGAATTGTTTTAGTAATTTAGTTGTTTAGTTTGAATTGCACCACCTGTCCTTCCTACTTTTTTGTTGTCAATTGCCTTGTGGGACAAAAAAGTTCCATCTGGCACACTTTTTTTATGTTGCATCTTTTCCCCCAGCGAGCCGGGTCGTAACATACATCATGGCTTACTCAAGAAGGCATTAAATAAAATAAGAGTAGAAAAGAGAGCTTTAATTTGTTCGAGAGGACTCAGAAAGAAAGTCTGTCAAAGTTTAAAAGTGATTATTTATAGTAATGCAGTGCAACATGTTTAAACATGAGGCAAAGTGATGTAAGAAGTCTGAGAAATCTGTTAAACTCAGAATAAGAGCTGGGTTGGTGATACACAACAGCCAACTAATGTTGTGATGGTCTAGAGTGAAGCCTTAAAAACAAACTTAAAGCAGGTAAACATTGCTGCAGAATTGTGATCACATCCATGGCTGAACTGTAGTCCCGCTGGATAATGAGAGATCTTCAAAGACCAGTGTTGTCATGATGTTGCATCCAAAGCAAGCCAGGCACAAATTTTAGATATTTCCGAAGAGTGCATGGGAGTCGGAGGGGGAGTTGGGCGACAGGATATTGATTTTCTGCTTCTCGGTGCTGGACAGAACCTGGTCTTGTGCTTATAGGGCCCTGGGTCCAGCTAGTGGTGGTGGCAGGACACCGTTCCTGTTTCTCTGGGGCCTATGCTCCATTGCTGTGAATGCTCTGATTACAGCCGTCCTCTGCCTCCTTATGAGAGGGTGCGTGACCCTCTCTGCAGGTATCCCACTGCATGGAGGGTCACGCACCCTCCCTGCAGTGGGATACCTGCCTCTATGCACAATGTCTGCTGCTTAGCTGGTGCTTGGGGGGGTGGGGGGCTCTGCACTTACTGTTGATTCTCCTGGTGATAGTTTGTTTTTATACAGAGGCTGTAGATGGTTTCCATCTACATCTTTTCAAGAATAGCAGCTGGTTGTCCTATTTTTGTCTGTTTGTGTTGTTTTATAGCTTTAGTATCTTCATCTTTTCTTTTGACTTTTTTTTCTACTATTTATTTTTGCTAACTGTTCCAGCTTTAAATTCAGCTAAAAGAACTTTAAACCAAAAAGTTGTTTTACCTAAATTCACACTATGCTTACAATCCATTATATCCATAAAGCTCCCCTTGGCAGAGTAAATGTGTTCGGCTCAACACAGCAGCCAGCTTGAAGCCACACCATCATTCTGCTGGACAGGACAAGAAAGAAAAAAAGAATTCTGGATGATAAGGCTGCAGTGGAAATGTGGCTGTGATCTGCATCTAGAAAGGTCTTGATGGGTCCTGCAACTGACACCACCACACCAGGAAAGATGCAGAATTGAAAAAAAAACTGCAGAGGGATTAAGTCCTAAATAAATTAGCGGCAAACCAGTAAACATGATAATACTCACTGAAGTAAATGGGGCAATCATTCTTAAGTCTTTAAGCTCTTAAAAGTGTGATTTGTATGAATGCAATGCTTAGTTACATTAACATTTGCTCTTTACAGCTGTAGCTTCCTGCATTTCAGCACATCATCATCATACTATCATAATGCTGTAGCTGAGTTCATGTAAAAGAGTCTAACTCGTAGGAAAGCGCTTACTGATAAACCTCAAACTAGGTAATCACTATTTGATATTAGGATGTCGAACAGCTGGGCTGGTTTTATCTGCAGGATGTCCACCTTCATATTGGTGTAGCTGACATTATCAGTGCAAATTGGAAGGACCCAGTGCTGCATAAGCTGTGTGTGATTTCCAGAACTTGGAGGAGATTCACTCATAATCCAAACTCGAGACAGAAGCTCCCAAGATCATAGACAGAATCTGTGGTTTTTCTGCTTTGGGATTAACATTCGTGCACTTCGAGGTTTGAATAGCCACAAGCATTTAATCATTTTAGAGTACAGATTACCATAAGCAATATGGGTCAGAGTCAGACAATAGGCTTTTTTTTATATCCCAAAGAAAAAAATTACCACACGAGATTCGGTAATATGCTAAATGAGTTTCTCCTGCTCTGAAGTCACATTACCAGGTTGCATAAACATTTAATTGCTTCTCATATATGCACTACATGGTCAAACAAAAACATTATGATATCTTGGACCAACTTTAGCTTTGAATCCAGCAGCTTTCGCTGTGGCATTGTTACGATAGGCTTCTGCAATGTCACAAGAGTTTTTCATCCAGAGTTCTATTTTTTCACACAGCTTTTATATTGATGATGGGAGAGTCTGACCACTGTGCAAAGCCTTCTCCAGCTCATCCCGAAAATTCTCCAACTGATTCAGGTCTGGACTCTGTGGTGGCAGATCCATGTGTGAACATTGTGTCTCCTGTCATCTTGGAAAATGGCCTTGTCATCAAGGAAAATGGGAAGACCTGCTCCTTTGGAATGTTAAGTTAGCCAGCTGGATACATAATGTTGTTGAACCTAAAGCTGAACCCAGACCTGACTAACAAGAAACCTCAGATCATAGCATGTTCATATAGGCTTACTGTATACAGTAGGCATTAGGCATGAACACTTCATCTGCTTTTCTTCTTACCCTGAAGTTCCCATCGGTCTGCAACAGAGTCAATCTGGGCTAATCAGACCACAGGACTTTCTTCCAGCTCACAGCAAACTGAAGTTTAATTGATTGTTTTCTAAAGGCTACACAACTTTTCAGTCCCTTGAGTTCCCTACACTTTGTTCATGAGGAAATGTTCTTACTTTCACTTGAATGTAGTCCTGAGTTCTGTTGCTCTTTTTCTTCCATTTGATTTCACCAAGCATTTAAGGAGTTGCGGACCACTATAGAAAGATAGCTTAGTTTCTAACATATTCAGTCATGTGCGGCAACAAGCAACTCAGATAAGGTTACTGATGCTACACTTGTGCAGTTAAACATCAACTCTGCTAAATTTACTTTTTTCTTTTTTTTAAAGGGGCAAACATTTAAGTATACCAACTCTTGAGGAACCACTGGTCGCACAGGTCCCCATTTCTACTATACACTGTGGAAATCCATCTCTATCACAAAACTAAAAAAGAAGAGTTATAACCACCTTCCCCTCCAAGAAAGAAAGAGAAAAACTAATACTACAAAAACATTGTTAGTTTCATACAAAATCCCTCAATATTTAGGGCTTTACACACAATCACACAATCTTTACCATCCTTTATTAAACTGATGTTCTTCAACCTTAAATTCATTCATGCAAATGGATCAAAATAAGCTCATTTTATATGTTACAAATTTGGATTTTGTGCCTCTATGAATATTGATGGATGCTTTTTTTCTATTCTTTATTGTAATCATTCATGACGTTTTTAAAAATGTTAAAAATTATTGAAAGTTTTTTCATCACACTATATGAATGAAAATATGATAATAAGGGTGATTGTGACTAATATAAACTAGTGCATTATTCTACATTAGGTTAGCTTAGCCATCACCCAACATCTTTTTTTGCCTGAGGTAAGTTCAAGTACCAACGTTTTATCTGAGCTGCACAGGCCTCACCTAAAAAAAAACACACACACACAAAAAAAAACACAACTTCCTAATTTTGATTTTGGTTCCACAACAGGTTAATGTAACAGCCCAACAAGAGACTCAACACAAGGGTCATCTTTCTACAACTATAATCAGATGGGATCCACTGCACTGATCTAACACATTCATGCCAGAGTTTTTTCCTTATTCTTTCTCTGTCCAGTCCATTGCTCCACATATCCCAAAACCTTGGTATGGCCCTTTAATTCTGCCCTCCATGTACGTTGTACACCATTAATTCAAGGAAAAACAGAATGAGCGACAACTTGCAGTGAAGCATGATTAACCTCATCACACTATTGCGGATGTGAAGCAAAATAAATACAAAAACACAGATTTTTTGAATGCAAGGATAATAAACCTGTATATAGATGGATTAACAATGAGTAGAAGTAAAGGAAGTAAAACAAGTGTGATACGATAAAATAAATTTTTGACAATTTAGAACCACCTAAGTGGCGAATATGAAACCAACATCTATAAGCTGTAGACTTGTCCAGTTACCGCCTGCAGATGTTTTCCAGCTCGTCTGCATCTGGATTCAACAGAGCAGAAATGTTCTGCAGAAGTTGATTGTTGTACTTACCCACTGAGCAAAGAGTACGAGCGAGGACGAGGAGGCAGCAGAGGGTGAGATGACCGGTCATCCTGCTGAGTGCTGCTGCTCAGACTCACGGATGCTCCATCTGCGATCAGGGTGGACGAGGGCAGCGTTTCATCTCCCATCCTTCTCACTGAGGCTGCTTCGCTCTGTTGCATGGGTTTATAGTCAGAGGATTACAGCAGCTGTCTCTCTCTCTCTCTCTCTGTGCTCTAAACTCCATTTCATCTGTTTCTCTCTTAAGCTTGTCCCCCTTTTGCTTCTCTTCTCGTTCAGTCTTTGTCTCTCCATCTCTTCTTCTCTATTTCTCATACCAGAACATCTCCACCCCTTCCTGACTCTCATTTAGACATATCACAGACACGATGACTGCCATAAACTAATGCAAAACAATATAATATTGCTTTGCAGAAAAACATGATGATAAAATATAAAACGTTGTCAGTAAACACTCATAATGCCACAGAGATGTTAAATGATAGGTGTGTTAGGTGTGTATGGTCATGTCTCTTAGATATGTTTTACTGTACAGTCAGAAAACACTTATTAAAGGTACAAAGAAGATTTTGCAGGTTGGATGTCAAAGTGTTCTTTTCTGTAGTTTAATAAATACATTTTTTCATCTGAAATGAAAAACAACGTTTGTATTTGGTCCAAGTGAAATGTTTCCAGTTGTTTTTACAAGATCTTTATAATCCGCTTGAGCTTCATTAAGACGTCAAAATAAATTCAGAGTGATAATACACACATGTATGTACAGGGCTGGACTGGCCATAGGGCATACCGGGCCCTTTCCCGGTGGGCCGATGGTGATTCTGGGTCGGGCACTTTCTAACTCTTACTTTCCCTTTTACATGGATGACTTTTAGTCCGTTATTGTTTCCCACTTTTTTGTTGCTGTGTATTTACCACATTCAGGGGAGGTTATACTATTGGAATTAGGCTATTTTGATCTTTATTTACTTTATATGACATTTGCACTGCGCGCAGAGTAGCAGGAACAGGCTGTTACATGCATTTAATTATCTTTTTTCCCGACTTGAACTTGTTAAGCCAAACACACATTAGGTTTAAGCCTCCAGTACAATTTGAAAAATAAAAATCAAATAAAAGAATTGTTTTGTTCTTACAAGCTACCATGTCATTACTAAATACTGAGATTATATTATAAGGACCTTCAACATTTTAATGAAGCTTATAGGCCCATTTTAAACAACCTTATCAGTGATATAAGAAAAAGAGGTTGAAGGAGACCGTTTTATTATTGTTATCTGATGCTAAATGAGGAAGAAAATTTATTAATGGGTTGTCTCAGCTCTTCTCTCTGGAGCTGTAAAAGATGAAAATAAGATGCATTAATGAGGAAAAACATGATTCGACGATTAGTCAACGAAAGACGAGATGTGACAAATCAGATTAGACTATGAAAATCCTTAGTGGAGGACACCCCTAGGGTACATACTGTAGTTTATGAAAACATCACTCACTTTTAGTAATATATGTCTAATTTTTGCTCTACTGTGTTATATTTTCTCATACTTTTTAGGATCCAAGAATATGTTCATTTGTTCAGGAGATTCAGTACCCCATGCATCCTTTTGGTTTTCTCCAAGTACTGTAAGTAGTGCATGGAACTGTTTATTCAACTATTTCTCTGGAGTACATAGTACAGTACTGTGATCACCAAAGTAAGTCCATTAAATCTATTTTTTTCTCACCTTTTTCTGTTGGTCTCCTATCACTTTTTAAAGGGTTCTATGTTGGAGGAAATATTCTGTGCTGCTCTGCTGTTTGTATGGAATAAAAAATCTATAAAAAATATAGATAAATCTCCCATTTATTAATAATAATATTCATCAGTGAACATGTTCCATTATTCCCTTGTCTTAATTTTGGCTATCCCATTATATCCTGTTTAGATCAAGCAGCCTTTTTGTTTCTACTATGAAGAGTAGAATAACTTTATTATAAATTATATAAATTAAAAATAATTATATATAAATTATTATAAAATTATTAGGCACTATTACAAGAAATTTATTTTTCACCTGTAGGCTTGATTGTTTTTCCATCAATACCTGGTGGGCTGGTCTGGGCTCAAAATGACCGGGCCGATTTTTTCTCCCAGTCCAGCCCTGCGTATGCAGACATTTGGAGTATTTGTTGGTAATTTGCAAACTTTAGATGCAACCTTTATACACCTGCATCAAATGAGTGTCTCGTTATCACGGCTCTGCAGAACTGAGTGACATACAGATGAGGGAATTGGCTTTATGCACAGCTCCACTACTCTCTGAACTTAACACAGGTCTTTGTTTCCTGTCTTTCATTATTGGATTAACTGATTAATCCAGGTGTGTTGGCCATTGGCATTGTGGTTACGGAGGCAAGACACACCTAGATTAATCAGTTTGTGGAGCTGTGCATAAAACCAATTAAATTATTAGATTCAGGAGAGTTGGGAATGGGATGCATAAAAGCTGCTGAACAGTAGATCTGCAGACCTGGACTTGGGCACCTCTGGTCAGACAGATCATAAAAATCTTGTAAAACCTTTCCCTCTGTAGCAAATACATTTTTTTCATTTTAGATTATGTTATTAAGTAAAAAAAAGCCAAATTCCTCCAAATATTTAGATTCTGAGCAAAAAAATTATTTATTCGACCACAGCAATGTATTACTTGCTTTGTACCCTGTATAATCTTTTTAGTGTAATAGGTCATTGCTTTCTGATTTTCCTTAAATTATAAATTTCTTCTCTAAAATACATCTAAATGCATTTGATCCAATTCCAGACACTTAACATACCTATTATTGAACATATTTTCAATGGGATTGTGATTTTTTTTTTTTTTTTTTTTTAGGCAGTGTGGGTTTTTTGTTTTTTTTAATTGCCTCTAAAGCGGTGGTGTCCAGCTTTGGTCCTCACGCGCCACAATCCTGCAGGTTTTAACACATAACCCTGCATAAAGACACCTGACTATTCAATGTAAGCCAGTTAGAGCACATGTGGCAGGGACACATAAACAATCTGCAGGGCAGCGCAATCGCGGACTGACTTTAAACACCCTCGTTATAAATACACTTTTTTCAGACGGGTTTACATTCATCTCACATCCAGTCCAAAAAAAAAAAAAAAAAAAAAAAGAGTAAAAATGGTTAGTCAATTGCATCGTTCAGACCGAATGGGTTGCCTGTTTGGGTTGTGGAGTTGTTGGTGTGACTGCATAGGTCTGTGTTTGCTGTGGGGGTCCTGCATGGCAGCTTTGTGGCAGTGGTGTGGACTGGAACATGGCCTGCCCTGACATTAGAGGAATGGTGCATGTCACCATCGTTGTTAGTATTTCCATAAACGTCCCTCTGAGTGATGCTTCTATATAAATATCTGCTTCCTCCCACGCATTTCACTTATTTCTGATTTTTAGGCGCATATAGGTACTTTAAATATTTTACATTAAACATTTTAAAATGTACTTCAAACATATATGTGACATGTTGCAATCTGTAAACTGTTGTAATGAAAAATAAAAAAAGGGAATGATCTCTTTATCAATATTTTATTTGATTTCTCAAAAGTGCATTAAAATGACATGAAAATACTGAGCTCAGCTGTGTCCAGTGTGGCTAAAATACAAGCAAAGACACATTTACTAGAAATTAACACTTGAATGAACACATGTTATGCTTGCTACCCTTAAAACATCCAAATTTCAGGTACAGTGACTAAAATGATGTAATAGTGCAGTTACTTTAGAAGTATAGCATTTAGCATCAAATACACACATGTATTAAATGTTTCATATTTACCAAAATTCAATTTAAATAAGTCATTTTATAATAAATACATTTACAGATTTTATCTGTGTACACAGCGTTTAAAACGTTATTCTTTCACTGAATAGATTTGTATTGTCTTCTTTTGTTAGCAATTAAACAAACCAGCCAAAAGTTTAAATAAAAAGTATATGAAAACATTTTACCAGTACATCTCGACCTTTTCAGCAGAAACCATAGCAGAAACAAACCCTCTCTGGAGCTGGTTTGTCCATTATGAGCTACCCTAGATGCACAGCACTGCAACAAACTTCAGGAAAACAGGAAATGGCTCATATCATGGTCATGATTACAACCATGTTTGTTTGAATTGATTTAAACTCGACATGATGAAATGGAAGCTTTAAGCTTTCACAGTTGGCTTGGTTTGTTTGGAGCAGTGTAAAGGTTCATTCCCACTTTGGTGCAGACCAAAGAAAGTCTGGTTCGCATGACAACAGAAGGTCTCAGTTTAGCCCTCTTGTTTTTAATTTGTGCAGCCCTTTGGCTGAATTTAATAGCATAAAAAGTGCTATATAAACAAAGATTTGATTGACTGCCTTGCAGAAGAACCCCGGTGAGGGTTGCTTGCAGTGTGAAAGCAAACGGACTATCCGGTGAACCAAACAGAAGAAGTGACATAGGGTAACACGTCGGATAGCTTGTTGTCTGTTCATAGGGTTAGGGCTGTGGGGAGGGGGGGGGGGCATATTCTATGGAAAACTACATCAAGTTAAAGCAAATAACCCAAGACTGGTTACATTTATGGTTGTTCAATTATTAACTAGCAGTGAAAGAGCGATTTTACGTCCAGGCTGAACAATGGGCCAGACGTTTTTCTTCTTGGTCAGTGGTTGTTTTGGGGAATGTTGCGACCTAGCAAAAAGTTTAGCTGTGTGACGTTTGTCCTCTTGCAAAACACTGATGCAACATTTCTCTGCATTCCCCACCACATTGAACAGAGTCCTCTGGACTATCCTGGTGTGAATGTGTCATAAAGGCCCCTTATATGCTCCCTTTGTGTTTGTTACGTCTGTTTCAAACATCACACCCTTCATACTTACACGTGTCCTTTATATTCAGTTGATTATTAGCCAACCATCAGGGGTAGGAGCAGAGTTCAGAGTTTACCTCTGCATTCTGGCATTTGTTTCAATCAGCAAGCATGATGGCGCTGAAGGAAGTCATGATAATGTTCATGCTCAGAAAAAGACATAAAAAGAGGCAGTAAAGTAGATGCTGCCCCCACAGCTTTAAATGGTACCAGTCTGCTCCAAAAAGATCAAATTACAAAGGTAATCGGTGTGATAAACAGACTGAATGATCCGTATCAGTCTGTTGTGTAGAGCAAAGCTGCGACTTAAGTCTATTTGTGCCAAATTGTTTTAAATAAAAGAGCCGATTTATTAAAAAAAAAAAAGACTCCTTGTGGTGGAATGGTCTGGCCACCCCTTTGATCTGGTCCTGGGCTTCTGATTTTCTTTGGTTACAGTCGGATTAAGGTCTAGTTCAGTGTTCCTGGCATGAACAGATGAGCAGACCTTGTGACTGAAGTTCCTGCTTGTCATGTAGCAACAGAGTGCTATCATCCACAACCAGAATCACTTCTGTATCCTAATTCAGTGTAAGAAGGTTCAAACTCCTTCAGTGCAGTTCCGATAAACTGGATGTCCTGTTAACCTTTGTGGAACAGGTGTTTGTAGTCAATTCAGTAGTCATATTATTCAGATTAAAACTACACTTTGTCATCTGTCAGCTAACTTTATATAATAACAAATAAATTACAGAAGAGTTAACAATGTCTAAAATAAGTTGCATGCAGTGTGTGACACTTTTATTTCAGTCACAGTGATATATGAAATGATATATGAAATTAGAACTACCGTGGAAGCTGCTAGCTTTGGAGTTTGGGTCACTAAGGCTCATTGGAAAGACTGATTAATTGTTTTCTATTTAGATTAGTAAGGTTACCTGCAGCTCCCCCCTTCATCCACAAGATGCTGAGTCCCACTTTGTCACTGATAAATAAGGTTGCATTAGAATGTAATTAAATAATATGGAGTGCAGTTAGGGTAAATGAGGTTCAAAAGTGCTATTTAAGTGTAAACACTGAATGATAATGATGACAACCTGTGCTATCACATGTGACCTGTAACTGAATAATCCCAATTGGAAAAGTTAAATTAGCTACATTAGGTAGCGTGCTATATCAAAATATGGTGAACCCTCAGCAACAAGAACTTGGAGGCAAGGCTTTGTGGGGACGTCTGAAGAAAGGAGTTTGGACTTTTGAATTATTTATTTTGAAATGTAACTTGCTCCAACCAGTTTTGCCAGGATCTCCTGCCACACAGAAATCATTACCACAGGAACAGCATCCTATAGTAAAGCAAGAGGGAGGGATGTCTTTCATCAGCAGGGATTAGGAAACCAATCACATGTGAGGGAATGATGGAAGGAGCTAATACAAGAAGTCATCATATATCCAAGACCTCCAGGACACTGACCGGCAGTATCCTGCTCAAACTGCACACGAATATTTATGAGGGTGACAGCTTAATGTATTTGAATCGCCAAATAAAAACTCAGACCTAGAGCCAACAGAGACTCTGTGGAAGGATTGAGAAATGTGTGAACCCCAAGACAACCCACCCAACTTAGAAAAGCTGCAGAATTTTGGTAAAAATCCCAGTGGCTAGATATGGTTGAGCTCAAACCAACTGGACAGGACACAGACTGCTGGAACGTCTACAAACTGATGCTTTGCAAAAGAAATTTGCATGCAGAGCCCTTTGTTTTCATTTTTAGGAAGGACATATCAAAATGTATAAAATAATTTCACCAATTTGGAGGAATCTCTTACATAACGCCCCCCCCCCCCCCCAAATAGTTTCAATTATATTTTGTAATTTTTAAAAAAAAACTTGCTGGATGAGTATTTTTAAAGTCACCGTAAAACAGCAATGCAAGGTCTCTGCCAGCCTTGTATCTGATTTGCACCTGAGGTTCAGCTGTCACAGTGGAGTGAACCATGACGGATAAACTGATGTGTCCCAGGCTTTTAGAGAGTCTATCTGAAATGTTTTAAAAGCAGTTGTGTCTGGAAATGGAACAACCCATCGAACTGCTTGGTCAGTCATGTGATCACTGGCTGAGAGTGAGAGGGAGCTGCCACACCAGCAGGGTGTTTTCAGCGGATTCTTCCGGAATCAGCTGGTCTATCCTGCGGTATCCTCTCCCACCAGAGAAAATGGCTGTTGATATGACATTGCTCCGCTTGTTCTCCCTCTCCTTTCCCCACTCCGGAGTCCGTCCCCTTACCCACACATCAGGGTCTTCACTCAGTTCATAGATGGAACCATCCTCTGGGCTGTGTTCCAAAGAGTCTGGAGGGGCCTTCACACCATCCTGTTCAGGCAGGGCTGTTAGCAGCTTCCCAGGAAGCTGACAGGTGGAGCTGAGGCGATACTGCAGCAGAAGACGCTTGGGCTTCCCCTCTTTCCACAAAGAACCTTCAGAGACTTGGGAGCAGCTGCTTCTTTCCAATCTTATCCCTCGTTCTCCACCATTATTAACTTGCCCAACTCCCGGTTTTTCTCCTCCTTCATCAGCACCCTCATGGCTGCTGCTGATGATGTCCCGTCTAAGGAAATTAGAAGCATGGGTGCTGGAGGCTGGCACAAGGAAGTCCACCGGGCCACAGTGAGCATTCAGAGAGGTCATCCCCTTTCCTGGGGAGCACAACAGTCAATGTGAACTTACTCGATTTCTTTTAGTAAAAAAACAAAACAAAACAAAACAAACAAAAAAAAAGACAACCTCAGATGAACAACAACATTAGAATAACAAAAAATGTATTTCTTACTGAATAAAAATTGAACCAAACCACAGAACCACAATGCGAAAAGGCTATTTAGCTGCCAGGTGCTGCTGATCAATGCATTTAGAAACGGATCACCTTTATAAAAGCAGACGTTTTGTCAGACGAGACCTGAAAAACCTTGCAGTCATTTGGTGGACCATGAACTCCTAAAGTGAGTCCATCTGTTCGATAAAACTGGGGTGAAACTGGGTCTTACAACAGGACAATGATACCAGACAGCAGCAGATTTATAAAAAATGTCTGAAAAAGACAAGAATCAATATGTTGCCATGGTGAAATGCAGACACCATCTGGACCTGCAGCTTTTTTCCGGTTCAATTGCCTCTTCACATGACTGCAGGAAACTAGTATGGAAGATAGAGAAGGTCCAAAATGGACAAAAAGAGTGGACTGATGTTCCTCTACGAACATGTTGGACACTAATGATGTAATACAGGCAACATTACTTCAGCTTATTGCTGCTAAAGCTGAAATGAGCTTATTGCCGGTAAAGCTGGTAAAGCTGGTAAAGCTGCTGAATCATGGGATGGATGCAGTTTTTCACACAGTGCTTCTACTTTCTGGCTTAGTTTTTGTTCAGTAATGTCTCTTGCTAATTTTCTGACATTTGACTTGTGTTTTTTAAGACTTTCTGACTTTAATTAAGTGAGATTGCATTTAAAATAATATGTTCATTTTAATAGTAACTTATTTTTATATTTTGTGATTCCTGCTGAACAAGTTTATTTAAAATATCAAGAAAGTACTGAAGAAATGTTCTGTAGCTACTTATAACAGACCTGTGATTTTTGGGATACCCTCCAGAGAGGCTACTGGGAAAATGACGATGATCCCCTGGTTGGTGCCCACCCACAAAAGACCCTGACTGATCAGCAAGCTGGAAATTGACACATCACCTGGAATATACCCAAACAGACATTCGGTTAATAGCATCATCAGTATCATTAGCTTGCAGTGAAGATGGGAACAGTGTGAAGAGAAATGTCTGCTGGTGCAGAGACAAGAAGTAAAAATGATTCATTCTGACAGGAAAGCTTGTTCATGGTGAAACATAGAAAGGTCAGACGTCTCGCCGCCTTGCCTGGTGACAGATGGCTGGAGCGGGTAGAGATGTTAACGTCCTGCAGTAGCTCCAAGGTCTCCGTGTGAAACAGGTAAATGGAGGAGCCCTTTGAGAAGGCCATCCAGACCCCTCCACCTGAATGGACCATGTGCCTAACACTGCAGCCAGGGTCAGGGTGGGCGTCAAAGTTCTGCAATAGACACAAATTGGAAATAATAGTTATGCAATCTAGGCAACTTAAGAGAAAATTCTTTTCTGACTCAACACTCTATTGAGATCCTTTCTCTCTTTTTCTTATTTTATTCAGACTTTTTACATAGTTTAATACTTTCCCACCACCTCAATCAGCTGGTTATTAAACCTATCTGTTAGACCTCACATCTTTTCTCTTCACGTTCTTAATCACACCCAACTCAAATGTCTGACCAATCACAAAATACTTCTCGTAGCCCCAGGAGACGAAAGATCTGCTGGGCTGATGCGTCAAAAAGAAGCCAAAGATGTCCCCAATCATGTCCACAAGCACAAAATGACATTTTTTTTGGGGGGGGGACTCAAGAACAAAAAGAGTTCTTGCATCCAGCGGGGTACAAAAAAGGCTTCGGACATGAGAGTAGTCACTACATCGGAAAACGTACGTATTGATAAAATTTATATTAGAAATTGATAAAAACATTTTTTTAATTAATTTTAAATTCATTTAAGTTTAAATAAAGATAAATAATTTTGTAACTCAGCTTCAAATACAAATACGGTTTAATTTTGAAGCCATACTGTACTCGAGTACAGATGATAATGGAACAAAAACACTTCTGATACATCAATATGGGCCCAGTTGATTCACAACAAGTCATTTACCCACAAAAATCCATTTTAGGTGAAAATGACTGGAATTAAACAGATTAAAATAAAAGAAATACACCTTTTTATGAAAGGCTCTTTAAGGTGGTCCAAAAAAATTTCACCTTCTTAAAATGAGTATACCATTAATTTACTCCTCCGGCAGGATTTGTTAAGGATAGCTCTACATTGAGAAACCACATGGCTTACAGCAATCATCAACTACTTTAATTAATTAATTATTTGATTAATATATAAATATTTGAATTTGCAAGTAACATTGGACATGTTTACATACGTTTTAATTTCCCTTTAATTCCAAATAAAAGTTCATTCTGGTTTAAACTGTTGAAAAATTACCATGAACATCTAATTTGGAATTAAACTTGATTCTGAAGTAACTAATTTGTTTATTCTCATTTTAAATCCGAATTGATTAATATCTCTATCATCATAAACCTTCATTCTACTTTGAGTTGATGCCGGTCGTTCTGTGCATGCTCATTACCTTTTAAATCATCACAATGACACACATGGGGTCTTCTACCTCCCATCTTCAGTACTGTTTTTCTTCTCCTATTTATATTTGAATCTTTATACAACAGAAAGATGCATTGGTTCTTTCAGTCTTGTTCCTCTGATGATCATGCAGCATTAGTGGTGGTCTTGGTCTGTGTTTCTTTCTGCTCCAATGGTATCTGGTTGTGGATCTTGTTTATCAGGAGACAAAGAAATGTCCTTACATTGGTTATCTATTACTGATAAGATATAGTTTTTTCACTTGGTCAGTGTTAAGCAATTCCTTTTGATCTTGTATGATTCATTAGGACTAAAAAGGAGTCCTGTTTGCTGACATGGCAATATCTGGTATGGTTTTGGTTTCAAGTAATCATTCAACTTTCGAAGAATAGAGGTTTCTTCTTTCAAGATGGAAAGTTTTTTCATTGTATCATTGATAAGGTACTTGGTATACCTCATTACGTCGCTCTGTTGTAAAGTGTCAATTTTTTTATTGTTATTATAATTTCGTAATAATGCAAAGAAATAAAATAAATACAAATATACTCCCTTTAAGATGGGAATTGAGCTCTTTTTTTCATTGTGAGAAAATTAAGCCCAAACTTCTCATATTGACCATAATGAACTGTACAGGCAAAAAGCCATGTATGGATGCTAATTACAAGTAAACCTTCATAGATGACACACAAGTGTCTCTGCATTCTGGTTGTGGATCATGTCTAGTATCTCCACTGAAAAAAGAAAACATTTAACTGTACAGCGATTGAGAAAATTAAGTCCAAACTTCTCATATATGACATTCAACATAATGAACTGTATAGGCAAAAAGCCATGTATTGATGCCAATTACTAGAGAACTTTCATAGATGACACACTAGTGTCTCTGCATTCTGGTTGTGGATCATGTCAAGTATTTCCACTGAAAAAAGCAAACATTTAACTGTACAGTGTTGGAGAAAATTAGGCCCAAACTTCCTACATATGCCATATAACATAATGAACTGTACAGTCAAAACCCCATAAATGGATGCTAATTAAAAGAAAACCCTCATGACACACAAATTTCTCTGGATTCTGGTTGTGGATCATGTCACCGGCACCTGCAGGTTTATCAGCCAGGTCTGACTTTCTCTGTCTCTGTCTGTTCTCTCTTTCCATTCTGCAAGTCACTGTGGTGTGTGTTCTAATCAACTGGATGATGTTGTTGTAGACACTTCTGTCATCTATTGTCACAAATGCCTTCACAACTCACATATTATTGAACTGTTTTTCCAGCTCCTATTAAATCTTGCCGATCTTGGGAAAATTTGCGAGGTCTGGGGAAAGGTTCAGAGCGACAAAAAGTCCTTCCACCATATCATTGATTAGGCTCTTGGTATACGAGACAAAGTCGCTCTGTTCCCAGTTCTGGAAAATTTCACTTCAGTACTTTACTGTGAGAATAGTGACAAATACTTGAAGCATATCCTTCATTTCGGTCTCATCTCTGATCTCTGTATCTGCATCGGTGATGGCAGATTGGTCAAACACAAAAAAAAAAAAAAAAAAAAATTAGACAAATTTTTAAAATAAAATGTGACTTGTCTCTACTGTTTCTTCACACCCACAACCTGCTTTTGGTTTGGTCATGGGGACTAAAGTCCAGTTATCTTTCATTAGATGAAAATCTCTGACTTCCTTCTAAGGAGGCAGATCTTTCAGGAGGATCCATCGCTCTTGCATTTTTCTACTTTTTCTGTTAAGAGCTAATATGGGACGTTTCTTTATACATGCATAAAACTTTTTCGTGGATAAAATACAGTTTCTTGTTCAGATGGTCTTAATGCCAAACAGCTGTACGCAATGATGGTTATATTAATTTCTTTCACAATTGAATTTTTTTTTTTCAATAAATTTTTCATTTTATCATCTCACCTCCTTCCAAGAAATTGAACTTGGTTTTCATAGACAATCAAGAAATCCTCTAATTTATCACATTTCATTTCTCTGGTTTAAAACACATTTCAAATGTGCTTTTCAAGTATCTTCAGGATTAAAAGAGTGATTGAAAGGTTTTCTGGCAATCAAAAATATCCAAAGGTTAATAGATGTTTTTCTCCTCTTTTACGGAATCTTCATCTTTTGCACATCTGTTTACAATTAAGCTATATAAGTGCCAATACAACCATTACTGCCACACAACTTAAAATCATCGTAGTGATTTAGGCTCTTGGTAGACCATAACTACCATTGATTTAAAAGGTTGCCACTGAGGTCAAGCTATCTATTTAGAACTCTTTTTAAATCAACACAGAGAACATATTGGATGAGAAAAAATAAACATCATACCTGCGTGTGGAGGCTGGTTCCTTGGAAAACAGTAACTTGATTGGCACAGCTGGCCCATGCATTTTCTTCAAGCGTAAGCAGACTGTAAACTGGTTGCGAGCCCACGGACACCAGTTTGCAGGGGTTCACATCCCAAAGCATCTCTAGAAGATAAAGCAATCCAGGATTTAGCTTTTTTTTCCCCCAAACTCTGCTGAGGATGTTTCACGTACTGTTGTACAATATGAACATGAGCTCAACACAGACTAGCATCATGTTATTGTGACAGGCATTCCACATATCTTACCTCCAGTTTTTCTGTGAAATACAGCTAGTTTGCCATTGGACAGTCCAGCAAACAAGAAAGCTGGTGAGTGTTTGAGGCAGAGGACTGGGCAGCTGTCAGGGTTCTCCAAGGTTTGCAGACACTGAACAGTTGTGTCCACACAGCTGTGAACCTGAATACTGGAACAAAGGATGCCCATAATGATAAAAAGTCAAGAATAAAAAATAAACACATTTGGGAATGTGCTTATTATCCTTCTTTGAAAGCAAAAAAAATATATGTAGACATTTGAAGTACTAACATTATAATTCTAGACGAGTTGTTGCTGGCTTAATTGTGAGGTGACAGACATGCTCATATTGGTACTAAGGAGCATGTGTGTCAATATGAAGTGTGTCCTACAAATGTAAAATGTCTGCTAAATGATGGTGGAATAAAATATCACAAACTATGTGTTTTAGGATTTTCTAATTCTGCCGACGGATAGGGGTATATCTCTAAACGCTCCCAATCTTCCTATTCCCCAATTCTTGAGCAGACTAAATACAATAATATAAAACTGCACATGAGAGAAATAGTTGCAGATATATAGCTAAAAATCTGAATTTTCATTCATAAAGCGCCACCTGGTGGGGAAAACATACCTCCTAATATCGTAAAATTTGATACAGATTGTCCCTTTGCAGACTTTAACAAGCGTACTAAGCATCAAATTCAATTGTAAAAAAGAAGACGGATATCCGGCAGCGGCAGACGCATAGACGGCGGTCAGGGCGAAACCATAATATCCCTGACACTCTGCATTCAGGGATATAATAAAAAACATTCAGAGAACATTATAGCCCAGTTTCAGTCCTGACAAAGTTTCCAGTGACCCCCTTGTAGCCTCAGATAACAGATTCCTTTCAGTTCTTGGAGGACAGTAAATCTACACCATTGATGTCTCACAGCATTTTTTCATTTACTGATAGATGAATGACAACAACCAAGTGTTCTGGTAAAAATGGCTGACCTGCCATCCTGCAGGCCAACACAGATGATGTTTCCAAGCTTAGCTGCACTCTGCGCCTTCTCAACATCCTCCTCCTCCTCTGTGCTGAGACATGGCTCCTTCACGTACTCCAAGCAGAGGACTGCTGACTTCAGTGGAAGGGTTTTGACCAGGCGAGGTGTGGCACGGTTTAAGGAGAATATCTGTATTTGGCTGAGGTTAGAGGTGCCTTCCCGACCGGAAACCTGTCAACCATTAAATATAAGTCACCACTATCTGGTTTTTCCTGCAGAAAAACTTTCTTACATTCACAGTTTCATATGATCTTCAGCCTTTTATAACATCACTTTAAAGTAACATATACAATGAACATATTAAATACACACACACCCACACATACACACACACCACCCATCCTCCCGCACACACCATCCATCCTCACACA
>JBAMHX010000015.1:1921083-1936705 GCA_037177515.1 Pseudomugil tenellus
AATCCAGCCACTTGGCTGCCCTCTGGGCATGGAAGGTAGAAAAGCCAAATGGCTTAGCTTTGGGACTTCTAGTGTTATGTACATTTCTGGAGCTGTTACTACCTTACCAGCTTTCAGGACAGAGAAAACACACTTGTATGGATATTGAGGCATTGACTATTTTAAAAGTTTTAAACTTATTAAAGTAGTTCAACTAACTTTCATGATTTAGGGCTCACGGCGTTGCTAAATCTTGGCCCGATTGACTGAAATAGCCCCAGATCATTGCTGAGCTACATTTAAATGCTGCCTTTGCAAGGCAGTTTATCTGATGGCATTATTCAGATGGCTTTGAAATAATGTGATGTTCAGTGAAGGAAAAAAAAAAAGCTTTTTTACTCACCCAGAGGTAACCTTGTGGTAAGCATGTGCTTATGGAGCAGAAACCAAGCAGGCTGGACTGTGAAGGACTGTGAAGAGCTGCGTTCATCTGGGAAGATGGAAAAAGGCATGTTTCACATGCATGCACACAGAGCAGCCACAACATTAAACCTATGGACAGGTAATATAAGTGTAATAACATAGTTTCTCCAGTTGAGGAAGTGTCTGGAACATCTCAATGAAATGATTTATCGGCAGAAATTCTCCTCTCACCCTCATTGTGTGTGCTACGATAGGCAAAATGGGGAGTGAGCAGGTCAGCATTGGGAAACTAAACACAGCTTTCATTTTCCCATCTTCTTCTGCACATTCCCACCCTGAAGTGTTTTCTTTCCCTAAGAACACAAAGCACACAAAGGTTAGAGAATACTTCAGTTACAAATTGGAAGAGCCTGATTTGGGGCTCATTTACTAGCCATGCTTAAAAAACAAACTTGTGGTCAAATCCTACATACAATGTGGAGTATCGGGATATAATGGTTTCAGCAAGACCGCTGCCGCTGAAAATCCTCTGTGTGAGTGCGATAACTCGAACATTGGTTTCCCCACCAGGTGAACCTTCCAGGTTTTCCCCGAAAAGTTACATTTTTGGCTATACCTCTAAAACTATTTCTCTCATTGACCTCAAATCAAGTGCAAATGAAAGGTGACCTCAGGATGCATCATGTCCTGATACCATACCGGGCTATTTCAAAGTTTCAACACCAGGTGGAGCTTTGTGACTGAACTTGTGCGTCTTTATATTATTGTATTGTGTCTATTTGAGGACTGGGGAATTGGAGCATTGAGAGTGTTTGTGGATATACCCTAAGCCGTCGCTTCTGACGGCATAGGCCTTGTTTCACAGATATTTTTGAGTCTTAAATTTGTTCTTGGCTGAGAACATGTTCTATGAACACTCAGATTTCTTACGAAATTAGATCAGAGACAAATTTAATTTGGTTGCTGGTCTTCCTAGCAGCATCGGTGCAAAGATTGAAGCCAGATCTGTTCCCTCAACTGCAACCTGTTTGCACACGGCCAGGATATCTTGATATTTTATGTGCATTTTATTTAGGTGTTTAATGATGCAAAGTATGGCCAGCTGGTATATTCACCGATAGACAGGAAAAAAAAAAAACTGATGATATTGTGGCGTGCAAACACATTTATGAATCATGAATCTGATGCAGGATTTAAGAATAAATTTAAAGAATAATGTTAATAACATTAGCGAGATGATATTGGAGAATAAGGGTCATTGTCTTTATAGCAGAAATGAGCTCTTTGAAACTTAAAACTGTACTCACTCTGAGCCATCTTAGCAAGGTGAAGTCGGTTCACCCAGGAAATCTTACTGTGGGGGCTGGGAGTGTTGAAGACCACCATGAAGCTCATTGGCCGACCAGACCTGACAGGTGTAGTAGACATATGAGGACTCAAAATAGTTTCCCACAGCTATGCTAGCAGAGATGTGATCAGAACCTAAAGCTGGCTGTGCCTGCTTAGAGTCTTACGTCCTAACACTTACTTGTCAGGTTTGCCTGGAAGAGAGAGACGAAGGTAGCATTTGTTGGCATTCTGGATCTCCTCTTCTTTCAGACGGATGAGCCTTTGCAGAGCTAGATACCAGTCATGAGACACTGTGGTGTTGAGATTCTGACAAATAACACAGAGGAGAAAACACAAGGAGGGCTTATCAGTTGAAATATCCCTTATAAAACCGAGCTTTCTCATTGGGAGGGTCCAGTTAACTTTTTTAACATGAACCTTGTTTCCATTAACAGGTCTGGAGTGCATAAACTTGACAGTGTAGTATCACCAGCGGGGGAGTGATGCAGAAAACCTTCCTCAGGAACTGTTTCTTTCTTTTGGAATAACTTGGATAACAGATTATATAAAATATTCTTTATTTTCTCCCAGTAGAAGACATTGATCTATTGTCTATGTAATATTTTGACAAAATATGGGTTTGATACACACCATATACTTATATTTAGATTTTACACTTGCACAGCAGAAAGACCAGTGATGAGCAAATGAAAAAAAAAAAAAGTAAAAGAATATTCTGAAAGCAACAAAAAAGAGAGAAAAGAAAAACACAATGAAGAATAACTGGATGAAACATTTGTGGGGGAATCCTAGTAAACTTTACCAAGCAAACCAATCTACCTGGTAGACTCCGTGGAGCGTTCCCACTAGGACCGAGACCTCCTCCACTACCGCCAGATCATGCTGCAGCTCCTCCAGCTCTTCGTAGAGCCGTGGAGGCCCTAAGAACACTTTACCTGAAAAGCAGCCATCATATTCAGCCTCTCATGATCCCATAACTACCCCCCCCCCCCCACACACACACACACAAACACACCCTGCTTATTCGTGAATCACAAGATTGTGTTGAACTACCATATAGTTTTGAATAAAAATAATTAAATGGTACATATATGACAACATACTGTTAAATATAGATATATAGATATGTTGTCATATGTTTTGGGAAACTTTCCCACGAAATTCAATAGGAAACCGTCCCCAAACTTACAATCAGTCCAGCCCTCACTACTTGTGTTTTTATCATTTGATAGAAAAACTAGAGACTGTTATTTTAAGTCGTTATTAGGGGTGTAACTTGCGAGTTTGATCGTAATATTGACATTATTGGATAGCAATTGGGATGTTTGTCAGTATTTCAAATTCAATCACAACCTCAATTTTATTAGATTCGATTGAGGATCAACCAATGGATATCAAACAATATAAAAGTTCACTTCCGTCCGTATCAAAATTACAACCAGCATATAGAATATCATTTAACATTTTATTCCTGAGGTCAGATGTTTTAATTAATCCATTTAAATAAATTTCCTCTTAAAATGAAGACAGACCAGTAATGTTGTGCCAATCATCTATTATCTCTAAATGTGATCTATATATTATTATCCCTTCTCATTATTGACTGTTTTAGTGTGAAGTGACTTATTTGATCATCAGGATAATAAGCTCCAAGAGTAACTGCATATTTCCTTTACTGTCTCGCTAAATGTCTTTAACATGTTTTAAGCATTATCAGATGCAGGAATATCCTGCAGGAAAGGGTTTGTCATTGTGTGTGATGAGTGCTGAAAGTGTGGCCGTGGATATACCGCTGGAGCTGTGATGTCTGGTTGTGATGGTGCTGTCTTTGCTCTGCAGACTGTCCTGTCCAACCTCCACCACCTGAATCTGTGATAGAGGGGCACTCCACTTCACAGAATATTTGGGACAGACAGGAACCAGGCTGTTGACATCAGCAGGCCCCCTGGTGGACAATACATGCAACAAACATTGAGCGCTTCATATTTATCCTATGGAGGAGTTATGTTTGGTCTGGTTAGTTTAAATCCCTGCAGAAAGCATCCTGTACTCTCTGACTCCCACCTTAGGTTTATTCAGCATTACAGGGGGATTAAATATTAGTGAAAAAAACAGATCTCACTGTTTACAGCTGGGTTTGTGGAAGTTAGATTAAAAAAAACATTAAAAAGGTGACCATGTTTTTTTGAGAGTGTAACACTTCCTGTGTTTTGTGTCAGGTAGAACCAGCAGGTAGTGTGCTCTCAATAACTAAAGGCTTGTATGCATGGGCGGAGTGGGACAACTTTTCAGCCTGGGAGTTTAATGGCCAAGACCGGCCCATTTTTCACTACATGAAAAATTAGACAAAAATTTAGCACGTAATTATAATATAAATTACAGTATGGAAAATAGTTACTCAAATAACAAATAAAAAGGTATAATAAAAAAATTGATTAAAACAAAAATATTTCACAATATGATTATGTAAAAAAAAGGAACAAAGGCTCAGTTTAACTTTTTAAAAACAAAAAAATATTTTAAAACACGTAACCATAATGACTCTACAGCAGAATCTACAGCATAAGTAACCGCCTCAGAAGTGCACAAGTTTCTGCAAACCTGTTATTTTGTCACAGTCAATGTTAAATGCTATGATTTAGTTTGGTTAAGGTTTCCACCTTCCATAAATTAAAAGAAGGAAAACGCACCACAGCTGGCTAAGTAGGCTAAATGAGTGATCTAGAAAGCAATTAATCAAACTTAAAGATTGAAATGCTGTATTAGCAATGAGTACATTATTTGCTGTGCAACATTGTTGGATATAAAGTTGCTAAATAGGCGACATAAAGCTGTCATGATATGGATCTCTACTAACATATAAAAAATATAAATAATAAAGTGCCATAAGCGCAAAACATAGCTATTGTGTTATTAATTGACATGTATGATTAATTACATTGCAAAAGCACTACTGGAACTGCATGTAGAGTGTGCAGGAACTGAACTAATAATAACAATAAATTAAATAAAGTGTAAAACTGTTCTTGCTGCAGGTACTGTCTTTTTGAACTATGGATACATTTATAATGTGAGCTCTCTTATATACAGTCTATGATTTAGAGAGAAAAAACTAAACTAACAGCAACATAGAGAGGAGGAGTGGGATGACAAACAAACATTATCCCATTATATTGAACAGTATTTGTTTGCCCCCTGTTTGTTTAAGTGAAGTCATTACCAATGACTGGAAATACATTGATTATATATTTTTTAAATAAATGTGATATACGTTAATTTATTTTTATATTTATTTATTATTAACTGTTTATCTGTTTATTCAAAACGTTTTTTGCATACATGTTACCCTAAATAAATTATCATTCATTTGACTTAAAACAAACAAAAAACAGCATCATACACAATCAATCAGACTAGTTCCCAACACACGCGCACAGATGGGAGGGTGCTGAGGGCCTGCGAAGATCCCGCCAGAAATGTTTATGCTGCCCGTTGCATTTCCTGTTTTATCGTGTTAATTATATTTAGATATAGTGCTGATGAGTGTGACCGCGACGAGTGATGAAAATGATGAAAATACATAATGAAGCGCTTGTTGGTTCAATCCAGGACGCAATGTTTGTTTGTCGATTAAAGGACGATTCTCTTCTGTCTGTCTTCCTGAAGATATCAATGAGCTTTGCACATTTGGCAGCATCCTCAATTAGTGCCTTTCTCTTCTCCTGGCTTTTTCAGCCCCACCTGGTCTCTTCCTATCCATTTTCCCGCTAACCAGCGGATGGCCTGCTTCTTCGCTCCGCCCACCTCGACTTTTAAGTGAGACCGGGTGAGATGCGCTATGGAGGACTCAACCAACTGTGAGATATGCAATGGGGTGTTTGTGTCACATGGTAGCTCCCAAACTACCGGTGCCTGCTCCTAAAGGACAGGTCGACTCAAAGCTCGCAGCAAACCAAAGATTCATTGATATTGTTCTACCGGGATTATTTTCCCTTGATGCCGGGCGACCGGCCCATGAAGGAACCGGCCCACCGGGAATCCTCCCAACTTTCCTGATTACCCACTCCGCCATTGCTTGTGCATGAGGCAAAACAGCGTGGCCTTTCTGAGCTGTTTAGTGAATTGTCTTCTACTGCCTGTAGAAAACAAGTCAGGCAAAATCTCTCTGGATGAAGACAAGACTAATATTATTAATACACCTGTGGAGTTCGACATTTTTGATTGCATTGCACTTTTGATTAGGCAGGTGGAGTATTCTCCTCCGTCTGAGGTTCTGTATTAAGCTACAACGGCTATTTATCTTGTAAAAAAAAAAGTCAAAAAGCAAATACACTGAAATACACACCTTTATACAAACACACAGCATTCAGGTTTACAGTCTCTTCTGGGTTTAACATGCTTGGTACTTACTTTAAGTTGACATTAGCGCAAATTAGGGTGTCATTGAGGAGAAAGACCTTTCGCTCCTTTGACTTGACAATTTGACCTTTATCTCCATAGACAGTCTCAGTCAGCAGTTCACAATGAATCAGTTGCCTCTGCTCAGAGTTCAGCAGCTGCAAATGCAAAGCAGTTTGGCGATTAGACATCAATCTCCTTCTAAGTGCAATCCATACCCCATCATCTGCATCAGCAAATGATGAAGATACAGATCTGCAAATGTGTAAAGAGCTTTGACAAGCATGGCTTTTCCCTGATTTGGTCCACCGCTGGATATCTCAGCATTGCCACACTGATGTGAAAAGCTTGCTCTCCCACACATCTTTATTTTGCTCTATCAGGGCAAATTATTCTGCTTCTCCTGATAAATTCCCACCAGCTTTAAAAATGCATTATGCATTTTGTGACTCATTAGCATGTGATTATAAAAAATGACAGTTCTGAATACATTGAGTGAATGTCCATATAGGTCACAAGTATTAATTCTGCAGGTGGTCATGTGGGGTGATCAATTAATATTTATGTAATTCATGTCCAGGATTGGGCTGTGATGCTTTGGTTTGGGGATTCCCGTGTAGCAACAAATATGAACCTCCCTTACATAGAGAATGTGCAGTCATGTGGTTTTCAGTCCCATCTCTCTGTGTTTTCCAGTAATCTGTAGAACAACAGTCAGTTCTTTTGGCCATGTATATTTCTACACCCAAATGAAGAGCATGAAATCACCATTTGCCTTGGAGGAATATCCCAAACACTACAATATGTCCAAGTTTAACTGCTTTAGAGATCAGTCGGTGCGTCCAGAGCAAAAGTCAGGTGACTTCAGTGACGTCTGGTATGGACTCAGACGTCTCTCCATATAAACATTACATCCTATGATAACAGTGGTTAAATGGTGTCAGTGTATTAGCTTACAGTGTATTCTGAGAGTGAATTTCAGCTTAAAAACATTAAATATTTAAAGTCTAAAGCCCCTTTCTGCTCCTACATAAATAAATGGGGAGATCCATCTCAAACATTGTTATATGTTGGTGCTCTCATATTTTCTCGTGTCTTTCGCATTGCAGAGCCGTGTTGTGTTCAATGCAATTCCACGTTTAAAATAATTGGAAGCAGTAATGCACAACTATTGTTTACAACCATCCAAAAATACCACAAGAAGTAGAAGCATAAAAGCACGAAGTCTTTTTGCTGGTCTCAACTTCCTCTGTGTCTTGTTTGGGGGCTTTTTATTTGGCTGTTTCTGCATCATCTTCCTCCGGTTTCTCGTCTTCTACAGTTTGCTCTTTTTGCTGGCTGCATGTCAGCTGTGCAACACAACACTTCCTTTTGATTGCCAGTGGTATTCCATCATCTTCTGCATCAATTTATGGATAGTAATGACCCTTGCAAATAGACCAAATTACACACAGGAGATGGACAAAACTGTCCATCCATCTGCATATCTGTCCTCTGCATCCAGCATTACCAGGCCTTAAGTAACAGTTTTGCTAGTGTATTTCTGTGCCTTACCTTGCTAAGATTGCGACTTCCCATACTGTGAGCCAACTGCTGGATCTCAGCATCCTGATCTGCCAAGCGTTTCTGCTCATTCAGCTTCTCTGCCAGGGTCTCCAGCTCAGTGAGAGCCAGCTGCAGGGGCAGGCGGTCGCTGTGTGACTTTGGAGTGTTCTTCAACATGTCCTGCAATGCAACAAAGAGCATGAACTCACCTGAATGTAGAAGATACGCAGAAAGTAAAGTGAAACAAACTTAATTTTTGATGAAAGCAGATTTTTTCTGTAGATATATTGAGCTTAAGATGCGTAAATAGTAAAGATGTGTGTTCTTACCTGCAGCAGCAGGATGAACTGAGGGAAGCGTTGTATTGGTTTCACCATCAACCCGTACAGAGTGATCCTGTCTGGACTGGACGCCTGTTTCTTCTACGAGACACAATGAGAAACTTTGTCAGTGTTTTCTGTAAAAGGTAAACCTTGTCAGGCTACATATTATGTAGCCTAACATACCATGCCATTCAACCTATTCAACCATTCAACATACCATGCTCCAAAAAAAAAAATGTCAGTGAGTGATGTAGCAGCTACCTCCAACACTGTAGTGAGCAATACATGGGGTCCTTGCAGCAGTGAAGAACATGAGCAGGTCTGCTCTAATGGCATCAAAGCCTTAATCTTTTTATTTAATTACCTTTGCTGTCATGTTGATGTGAAGCTGATACAAATGAAATATGTTAGATTATGGGGTATAAATGTTAAAGTGTGAGCACCTTCAGAAAGTCCAGGAAAGCAGGTTTATTCATGCAGGCCTTCTTGATGAGCACCATGGCATTTGTGAAGTTGTTGATGTACTCACTGTACACACTCAACACCATAGACTTAGAAAACTACAGAGGAAAGAGTCTCATATCAAATATAATGATTGTATAATTGCCAACAACATCTAATTAAAACAGATAGGACTGTTTGATATTGTTTTTTTAACTAATGTCTAACACAAAAACTTTGTCCAACACCTATAAATGCATTGAGAAAAAAAATCAAACGACTTAGAAAAAAATTAATAATATTAATAAAAATATATAAAACAGTTTAGACATTTTTATAAAAAAAAATATATATATAATGAAAAATAAAATGATGCAAAAAGAAATTATTTGAAATAATAAATAATAAATATATTCTATAAATTTCTAAATTTAATGAAAAACAACATTAATCGAGCAATTCTAAACATAAATTGAAAAAATATTTCATTATAAAAAATGCCATGAGAAATTTGAAAACTACATAAAATATTACAAAAAAATAATCTACAACAAAAACATGACATTAATGAAAATAATGTATTATTTTAAATACATATGAAGTAAAGGTTGAAGCTAAAAATAGAACAAATATATTTGTAAATAAATTAGAAAATAAGCATAAAGTCTTTGTTTTAGTCTTTAATTCTATAGTTTCACATTTCTCTATTCATTTTTTGATTCTGTTATTCCCACACTGATTGGCACATTAGGGCCAATTTAAAATGTGGGACTTTTCCAGTTTCCAGATGCAAAAAATCAAATTCCATCTATCAAATAGTTTCCATATTACTAAATCATGACTTTAACAAGGCTGTAAGAGCAGATTTATAAGGGATGTTGTTATCTTGAGTGTGAAAGATAACAACTTTTAATCCAAACTAAGGAAAAAATAACTTACTGAGGCCACAAACAGGTCGCCAATCATCTCGCTCTGATCCCAGTCCCCCACACGGGACGCCAGGGCAATTTGGAACATCGAGTGACACTGATGGATCTCCTTCAGACGATAAAAGATCTGACGCACCTTCTTTGGGTTCAGAATCCCTGTATGTTGCTCCATCAAAGGTTTCTCATATTCCTGACAGGCAAAGACAGCATAGTTTGTTGTGTTGTACACGGTAGTTATGGTTGTCAGCGTTTACTGATTTGTTCTGCAAATTTCACCTTGACTGTTTTAATAAGATGCAAATATAATATAAATATAAATGCATATAACATACTTAGTCATTTTTCTGTTAAATAACTTGATGTTGAGTTCCCTGCATTACCTGAGCAGAAGCACGACTTACCTGCAGGATCCTTTTGAGAGAGTCCAAGTAGCTGATTTCACTTTGCACGATGGAGCTCAGGATGAGGCGTCTGACAACCTGAGGAATGCAGTGACAAGCATCACATTAATTCAAATTTGACTTGTTACTTTTTATGAACTAGTTTAACTAATTAACTGTTTTAATGACACAATTTTATATGTATTTGCTGCTTACTGCACAACAAGAGAATTCTTCTCCACCTTGGGCCAATGTTTTAGCTAAGGTGTTGTTGGAACAAGTTCCTCTTTTCAGGAATACCTCTGGATTTTTGTTCCTCCTATGTTCCCGGCAATCCAGTAAATCCAGTCCAATAAAGACAATCCAGTAAATTAAAAGGTTTTGAAATGATAGGAGTGAAGGAGACCGCATTCTTCGGTGTCCGGATTGATGCATGTTTAACTTGGGATCACAAGACTGACTCATTATGCTGATGATAAAATAAAACAATCTGATGCTTCACATCAGCCCCCTGGTGGACAAAATTTGCACTACAAAATTGTTGACATTGCATGATAAACAATAATATCTATCTATCTATCTATCTATCTATCTATCTATCTATCTATCTATCTATCTATCTAATGATGCAAAAGATCTGTATCAAATATGATACATACACAACTGAAGAGTTAAAGGAAAGAAGTCTTTAATAAACCTGAATTCAGAATCAATCTGTTGTTAATCTATAAAATAAATTCATTTGTGGAATTATTGGCAGAAATGTATTTAGGAGGTTAAGACAATTATGTCGATTTGTTGAAAAAATACACACTGCTCAAAGATAAAAGGGAACACTTAACACAATGTCACTCCAAGTCAACCACACTTCTGTGAAATCAAACTGTCCATTTAGGAAGCAACACTGATTGACAATCAATTTCACATGCTGTTGTGCAAATGGAACAGACAACAGGTAGAAATTATAGGTAATTGGTTTGCTGCGTCTGTCTGCGTAGTGTCCAGAGCATGGAGGTGCTACCAGAAGATGTGAAGAAGGCTGCGGGAGGGAAACAACCCAGCAGTAGGACCACTACCTCCTTCTTTGTGCAAGGAGGAACAGGAGGAGCACTGCCAGAGCCCTGCAAAATTAGCTCCAGCACCACACAGATGTGTGTGTGTCTGCTCAAACAGTCAGAAACAGACTCTACAAGGGACCGACATCCACAGGTGGGACACCGTGAAGGACATTTGGCATTTGCCAAAGAACAGCGAGATTGGTAAATTCACCATTGGCGCCCTGTGGTCTTTACAGATGAAAGCAGGTTCACACTGAGCACATGTGACAGACACGACAGAGTCTGGAGACGCTGTGGAGAACGTTCTTCTGCTGCCTGCATTACCAGTTTGGTAATGGGTCAGTAATGGTGTGGGGTGGCATTTCTTTGGAGGGCCGCAAAACCCTCCATGTGCACGCCAGAGGGAGCCTGACTGCACCCCCCCCCCCCTGTTCCCCAGACCTGAATCCAATTGAGCACATCTGGGACATCATGTCTCGCTCCATCCACCATCGCCAAGTTGCACCACAGACTGTCCAGGAGTTAGCGGATGCTTTAGTCCAGCTCTGGGAGGAGATCCCTCAGGAAAACATCTGCCGCCTCATTAGGAGCATGACCAGGTGTTGTAGGGAGGTCATAAAGGCCCAGAGGTCACACACACTACTGAGCTCATTTTGACTTTTTTAAAGGACATTGGATCAAAGTTGGATCAGTCTGTAGTCTGTTTTTCCTCTTTAATTTTAAGTATAATTCCAAGTCCAGACCTCCATGGATTCATACATTTGATTTTCATTGATAATTTAGTGTGATTTTGTTGTCAGCACATTCAACTGTGAAAAGAACTAAATATTTAACAAAATATTTCATTCATTCTGATCTACAACGTGTTACTTTGCCTTTACTTTTTTGAGCAGTGTATGTGTTTATAGTTTTCTGTTTCAGTTTGATCTCCTGTTAGTTTAAGCTGTTTTGTCTGTTTGCAGAGGAGAACTTGTGGTCGACCACAACAGGCCTGTAACTGAAACTTGTGCCTCGGTTTGATCTCATTACAGAAAAAACGTGGACTGAGCAGGACTCTACCTCGGTGAGACCAATGGGAAAATAAGAGTTCAACAATAAGAGAATGGGTGATACTCATACACACCTGCTGACTGCTGAGCCCCTCTGGCATGGGGCAGAGTTTAGCTGGGGGGTGCTTCAACTCACAGACTGACACATCCATGTAACCTGCATCATCCTTCCCCTCACCTGTAAAAGCAACCACAACTGCTTTATCCAAGGAGAAAGACAGACAGAAAAACTGGACATTTTAAAGTAATATCAAACAAAACTCACACACACAAAACAGACAAAAAATAGGATAAAACTGTAATTGCCTTAAATAAAATGTGTGTAAACTTGATTGACTTTCTACTTGGAAGTTAAAAAAACACAATAGCATGGTATAATAGCTTTTTTACCCTTTATATTGATATCACAATCTGTTTAAAATCAAATTTGAATGAATATTGAGTAAATTATATTACAATTTCATTGTTTAACAGAAGCCAACATTGCTACCAAACAGTATATTATTAACATTTATTCAACTTTTGCAATCCAACATTCATATAAATAACTAGATTGAAATTAATTTATTCACTAAAGGAATTCCAGTAGAACCAACGTAACATTTAACAGTCTACTGTACCTGTGGCGTCTTTACTCTGCAGGAAGGAAACTTTACGAATCATGGCTAACTTGGTTTTCTCTAAACCATCCTTGGTACCACTCCTCGCCGCTTTCATCAGCTGCTGCACCTGGACAATAAATCATAACAAACTGTAAGTACGAACTGAGAGAGACTTAATTGATAAGCTTTGGTTGTTTCTACCTTAGTATCACAGCTTTGTTTGATGTGAGCAACATTTGGTGAGCCGAGCCGCAGTGCTAGCTCTCTCCTGGTGATGGCACAACGCTGTTTCAGACTCGGCTCATCTATCTAGCAGTCCAGCGTGACAGCAGAGCAGAGGAGAGAGATGCAGAGTTAACATAACTTGCACTACTGGATCCCAAGATGGAAAGTAAAAGGAAGATTGTTTTTATTTATGTCTGGAGTCCTCGTCCCGCCACACACACACGCATATAAGAAACTGGCTTAAATCTCACTCTACAGACACAGAACAAATCTCTGTGTCTGAGATCATGTTACATGTATGTCCAGACAGCAAAGCGTCAGACTGGAAATTCTTTAAGTGATTGAGACTTGACGTGTAATCTTAAAACCCACTTGAGAGGTAAAATGAGTGGTGAATGTTCAGGTAGTTTGGGTATTTTAAGTTTAGAGTCAGTAAGGCCAAAGGCTGTCAGCTGTTTTGTTGATTTGTTTGCCAGAAACCACAACAACAGGGACATTAAATTTATCTAAGCTATTACTTTTATCTTAAACTTTTTATCTCATAACACATGAGAATGTAAATAAATGCAAATTTTAAAGGTTAGAAGAGTCCATGTGATCATGTTCTTTAAGGTTGTTTGACTAGCTCTACGTTGTTGTCACCATTTACACTTAAACACTGAGAGGATCAGGAGTCCATTTCACAAAGGGAGTTCAACAAACCCTGAGTTCGAGAGTTAACTTAGTGTTGACAATCTTTGAGATGAAAAACTCAAAGTTTTCAGTTTCAGCTGTTCTGAGTTAGTTTATTTAACACAGAGAAAATTCACCCCGAGTTAACCATGCGATGGATCGCATCAATGGAACCCAGATGTGTAGGTTTTTAGTTTTTATTTATACAAAACAGCATGCATGTCTTATGCACGCTCATTTTCAAGATGTAGATTAAAATGCTGTCGAAAATAAAAATGAATGTTGTTCTAGATGAAATCCGACGGACGAGAAAAGGACTTGGCAACAACTTAAAATGAAGTATAATTCAAACGGATAAGGATTGAAACCTAGGATATACCTTTCTCATATTATTAATAGTTTCACTTGTATATTATACTGTTTTTTTTGTACTGTACACATACACAGGGAATGAAAAACTAATCATAATCTCAAGGCGAACACCTAAATCCCTACAAAGAAGAACAGCCATTTTGTAAATAGGGTCCTCAAATCACAGACATGCCATGTTCATAAAAGACAACACAAAGCCAGTGGAAATTCTATTCAAGGAAATTGAGCACATGTACTTCTGAAAGGGGGAGGAGACTGAGATAAACTTAGGGTTTTAAGCACAAAACCTGCTCCTGACCAGGTTAGCTTCAGGGACACTGTTACCGCTGCAACTGACTCAGAGTTAAACTTAAACTTGTTTGTGAAACAGGCTAGAGTTTACTCTTTTACTCTGGTTTATTTAACCTGTCTTCATGAAACTGAAAACCCTGAGTTTGCCTCATTTCAGGGTTAATTAACTCAGAGTTTTCAATAAACCTGCTTTGTGAAATGCCATGGTTCAAGGTTTGTATTCATGGTTTATGTTCTGGGTTTTTTGTGTGTTCTTGGTTTATGTTTTGCTATTTGGGGTCCTGTTTAGATATGTGTTGCTTTTTGGTTTCCGGTCATTAGTTCACCTGGTCTGATTAGCTCATTCACCTCATCTGTGCCTTGTTTGTCCTTCAATGTATTTAACCCATTATTTTTTAGTTCCTCCTCACTAGTACATTGGTTCTGTTTGAAGTAGTACATTTCAAGTCAGTAGTTTGATACTAAGGCTTTCGTTTTCAATTTTCCTGCATGAGTGTACTTCCCGCCCTGCCCTTGGGTCCTCATCCATCCATTTTTGTGACATCCTACCCAAAATGGCCCTCCAAAAATATTTGCTGGAAACGTGTCTGTTGTGGGGGCACACAATTTCCATAACAGCCACAGTATTTGGATTATTTTTCGACCCATGAGCTCAGCCCAACAATCCAATTTTTAAGGCCTCTGCAGTAAATTCAGTATAATATTTCAGTTTTTGTTTTTTAGAATGAGATTTTCTTTCAGTGGACCAGATTAATACATTTTAATTTGCAATGTTGAACATTTTCTGCCAGGGCAGCATGCTCCCAGACCCCTTTAGCTAAATTTGCCCCCCCCAATGGTGTAATCATGGATATAGCCCTCTCTAGATATTACCAGATAATTTAGTCTGGTCTGCTTTTCCAGGAAAACTTCTGAATAGTAGTTGTTCTGCACTGTCAACAAACCCTAGAGGATTTTTTCTCCCTTCCTCACAATGACAATAAACTTAAGAATGAAATACGGGAATAAAGCTCGTACTTTGAAGAGAATAAAGTCTCTTCAAAGTATGAATATTTATTTATTATAATGCTGTGTTCATGTGCTGAAAGAGAGAGAATTTCCTTGTTGCTGAAGCCCACTCTAAATACAAGGTCAATAGCTCATCTACACTAAGCATCTTATTTTATAGAGTAAAGCTGGTTCACATTAATCTTTGACCTTATTCTTGAAACTGTATTTCGACTTAATTCTTGACATTTCAAGTTTATTCTCAAAGTGAGGAAGGAAAAAATTAATCCTCCACATTTTTTGTCACTGCGGCCCTAATACTCCGTCGTAGTGATTATGAGCACATTTTCAGGAAAAAAGTCAAAGTAGAGACAGAAAGCGTGGGAGAAAATTGCAGAGAGAGTGAATGTGTAAGTTTTTATATTTTATTTATACAAAACAGCATAAATGTCCAATGCACGTTCATCAAGATTATCAATATGTAGGTTAAAATCCTGTTGAAACTAAAAATTAATGTTATTCTAGATCAGGGGTCTCCAAGTTCGGTCCTCGAGATCTACCATCCTGCAACTTTTAGATGCAACCCATATCCAACACA
>JBAMHX010000015.1:1936805-1950679 GCA_037177515.1 Pseudomugil tenellus
GTGTTGGATATGGGTTGCATCTAAAAGTTGCAGGATGGTAGATCTCGAGGACCGAACTTGGAGACCCCTGTTCTAGATGCAATCTGACGGGGGAAAAAAGATGTGGCAAGAACTTATGATGAAGTAATAAAATATAATTCAAACGTTAAAGCGTGTGCGCTTTTTATTTTATAGGTAATGTACGGCTTGATGAAGGCATAAATATATTTTAAAGACTGCCGTCTCAATAAAAGGGCATGCCATGTTCACAAAAGACTAGACTGACTAAGAAATTCAAGGAAATTGAGCACACGTACTTCTGAAAGGGAGGAGACTGAGATAAACTCAGGGTTTCAGGCATAAAACCTGCTCCCAACCAGGTTAGCTTCAGAGACACTGTTACAGCAGCAACTGACTCAGAGTTAAACTTAACCTTCTTTGTGAAACAGGCTAGAGTTTACTCTATTACTCTGGTTTTCTTAATCCCTCTTCCTGAAACCCAAAACCCTGAGTTTGCCTCATTTCAGGGTTAACTAACTGAGAGTTTTCAGAAAACCTGCTTTGTGAAATGGATCCCTGATTTCTGTTTTTGCCTACATACTGTGTTGGCTTTCATATTAGAGCATTATTGACCTAATAACTCCTGGCCACCCTGCTATTTCCTCTGGACACCGCCCTTAAAAAAGTTCTCAGCCAGTCTTATAACCTTTACAGTTTTGATCAGAGGTGTCCAGCTTCAGTCCCCGAGGGCCATAATCCTGCAGGTTTTCCATGTATCACTGCTTCAACACATCTGACTCAAATAAGCCTGTTACTGTGCAGAACTTAATTGGCTCCTGATTCCAATCAAGGTGCTGATTGGAATCTGATAAAACAGAGATACACTGAAAACCTGCAGGACAGCAGCCCTCAAGGACCGACTTTGGACACCCTTGGCTTTGAACTGAAACCAGACTTTCAGCAACCACATTAAAGATTTACTATGAAGCTTTTTAGCAACTCAGAAACATGAACAATGGTAAAAGTTTAGTCTCACAGAAAGACCAGCAGAAACTCATCCATCAGTAGTAGCAGACAGGATTACTGGAATGGTCTTTTTAACAGGACTTCTTATGAAAAAAAATTAAACATCTGCAGCTCCTCCAGATGCTGCTGCAGGAGCTTTACTAGGACGAAGAGATGTCAACACATAACACCAATTTTGAAATATTTGTGCTACATCACAGGATAGGTTTTTAAGTCCCTACTGATTGTTTACAAATCCTTGAATGATTTAGGTCCAGAAAACATTTGTGATATGTTCAGAGAATGTAAACCAAGCAAAGCTCTTAGATCTAAAGACTCTAAAGTCTCAACTAGTTCAGACCAGAGTCCAGATTAAACATGGAGAGGTAACTTTGAACTCAATAATTTTATCCAGCTTTTGCTATTCTATTTCTGCATTCTATATAATTTATCATGAGTTTGTTATTAGTATTAGCTTATCTATTCCCAAGTATTATAAACTTAGTTTTACTTAAATGTAAAACTGATTAAGATCAAAGAAACTCTTTAGTTTTTTTAAAGTTCTTTTCCATCTTTATTTTTTAACATTTTTTTTAAGTTAACAAAAATTACCATATATACCATAGCCCAAAATAGAACCTTGCAGAACTCCAAAAAATTAGTGTCATTCATAGTGTCAACTCTCCATATTTATTTGTACATATTGTTTTGTGTTATGTAGCTACCCTAATAAGCCAGTAGAGTACCACTCCTCTTACCCCCGCTCTCCTATACATCTCAGGCAATGAAGACTATGCAAAACCAAGGAATAGAATCTGCTGAATATCGTGTGGAAATTTTGCAAATATTTTGCTGCTTAAATGAAGAGAAAATATGATGCAGTTTAACTAAACTAAACTCCAACTTTGGAGGTTTTCTACAAGTCCGATTTCATATCAGAAAGGCAGAAGTTATCCAATACTTCAGGAACATTTCAGAACCTCAAATACTTGTGTACAAGATCCAACTCCATCTAAATGGCTGGATATGCCACTGTTCCCATTATGGCCTGGAAACCTTGATTGAGACAGTGTACTAAGGTTTCCTTGTAAATGCTAATGATGTACACTGAATTTAGCCATAGAAGACAGGACACCTACCTCATACAAGCATCGGATCACATATACATGAACACTTTCAGTTTCAGAATCAACTGTTCAGAGAATATCCGGCAGTTTCAAGGCAGCAAGAGGTATGATCCATGTTGAGACTCACTAACGTTATGACATCTCCACATGCAGCTTAGTTTCGAAACTCACAAACTGAGCTGAGAAAGCTCAACAGAGAGTGACAGAAGTGCTGACAGGGAGAGGAGCAGCCAGAAATAATTCACTTCCCTTTTTCATTAAACCGGGTTTCATTCAAGCTGTGCATTAACTTTTAAGTAGCAGAACCCATCTCCCCCCACCTCCCCCAACAGCAAATGGAATTTCTTTATTTGGGTAGTTGCTATTAATATCTCAAAGAAACTCTCAAACCAAGTTGTTTTTTTTTTTTATTTTAAGCTTGTTGACACCTCAGTTATTTTAAATGACTAACAGATATGTTGCCAACTTCGCAGTTCCCCTTAGCTTTCCACAATGTTTCACCATCTTTCAGTTCATTCTTTTGGATTTATGTGCTGCGTTTTAACTGTTTTGGTTTAGTCTCCATGAATCAAACAAGCTGCTATTTCCGTCCTCCGAAAAGAAGTCAAGGTGGTGAAGGTGTTTTTTGTGTGTGTGTGTGTGTGTTAGGATTATTTAAGCTTGAATGTTGATATTCCACACAGTCTTCCATGCTACTTCAGAAGTAATCGAGTCAGATGTTTGAGTTTTGATTGGTTGGTAAAATGCTTGCAATTTTTGGGCATGCAATGCTGACATGGTTCCCCTAACAGTGCTGTTGCAGAGTTGTTTTGCCAGGTCATGTTTAAGGGAGTTTAGAGTTCCATAAAATCATGTCAATAAAAAGTTTTCATAGCTAAGTGGGGAAAAATGTAATAAATTATACTGTTCCTTTAAGTTATGAAATGTGAGAAGGCCATTTGTATCATAACTTCATAAATAAACGGGAGGCTGTAGCTCAGGAGGTAAGAGCAGTTGTCTGCTAAACTGAAGGCAGGCAGTTTGATTCCAGGCTTCCCCTGACTACATGCTGAAGAGTCGTTGGTCAAGACACTGAACCCTATGACCCAAAAAATGTAAGTCGCTTTGGATAAAAGCGTCTGCTAAATCAATGTAATGTAAAAGAAAGCAAACTGCTTACAGAGAAATATTGAATCTGAATAAGCACTTTGATAAGAAGAGAACCTGGAAGTGGACAAAAAAAAAAAAAAAAAAATCATAATTTCTTTAGTCTTCATCCAATTCATTCTCTTTAATAAGACCTTTACCTAAGTAAGCAGATATTTTTCTGCAAAGGTTATTCATGCCAAAAAGAAAAGAGAACAGGATTTACCTTGTTACTGTGTTGAGATGGAGGCGATGTCTCGCTATCTGATAACTCTTCGTAACTCTCAAACTCATCAGAGCTCCAGCAATTGTTGTCATGGTGATCAGATATCTGGATGTCCTCATAGATGTCATCCACATCTACACACCCAGAAATTAAAATATCATTTTGCATAGTTTTATTCAAAGAGGCAAATATTCAAGTCTTATTTTAGCTGTATGTTGGTATTTAACACTTTTTAGGGCATAGTAAGACGTTGCTCAATTGATCTCTCCAGCATATCTGCTGTTGGGAACCAGAAAGAGTCTCATGGGTTCAGTACATGTGGACATGGGAAATCCGACACATGCAACGTGACATGTAGCAATGACACTAGCAACGGTGCACATTGCGCTCTGGGAGGTGATCTTAGATTGCTTGTCTCCAAGAGTTTTGATTGTTCATGATAATGAAAGGAATTTTGGGATAGTCAAGCGGCGCCTCCATTGGAAAAAAGCGAAGCCTATGGAGAAGAGCCAAAAACTGCAGTTCCCCCCTCATCCACTAGGGGCTTTGAAACAGAGCAAATGCCTATAGATACCTGTCATTTCTTGTCAGGTATCAAATGTCCATGAGAAGAAGGCAGAGTGTAGCACAAACATGGCTTTTAGCCAGCTAACCCCATGCTATAGCACACCTATCAATGCTAGCTGGTTAGCTCCTTTTTGGTCCAACTTTGTGCTCAGTTAGCTCTTGGCTACAGGTAGCTCAGAGTTTGATAGACGCAAATTATCAATGCTCACAGCCCCCTCAGCTCCAGCTCTTTAACCATTTATGTATTTGTGTGGTGGCACGTGTGATGCTGCCAAGATGGCGACAGTTGGAACTGTCCAACGAGCTTCACTTATGCTCTTCAGAAACCTACTGGGAGGCTCTGTCTGTTTGTATCTTTTATATACAATTTATGGGCATTGTCAAAGAGGCCTATTTTGATCCAACTGACAGAATTCTTCCTGTTAATTATACTGAACAAAGGAAAAAGACAACCCTGGGTTTATCCTGTTTTACAAACAAGGAAACAGCACGGTGAATATTAGAGTTTGATGGAAGGTCTCAAGACTGATCCAGATAAATTCAGTCGTCTTGATCAGTCAAGGAAATCGTTGTAGATTGACTGTAGTACCATGCAACAACGACAACAGTTAAACACTTCTTAATTGTAATGTCACGCCACAAGACCCCAGCAAATGTGTACAGCTTTCTTTCTTGTTTCAATTTTAAATCATGCTTTTTATGTTTTAATGTTTCTGTGTAGCACTTTGAATCACCCTGTTGCTGAATTGTACTATACAAATAAATTTGTACGGGATTAAAAATTGATAAAGACAAGGTGAGTGTCTACAATTTTCTAGTGGGTTCTAATGTTTTAATACAAATAATGACCAACTGAACAATTCAGGTGTAGAAATAACAAACAATTACGGGTTAAACTGGACGTCACAGTTTTTCAAGTCATGCCTAAATGCAAAGTTAATATTGTAAAATATAAAGAACTGAGCTCAGATACTTACTGTACAATGGTGGTGGTAGATTATCAGTGGGAACGTCATCATAGATCACTTCTGTGCTTCTGAAGTTGTTTTCTTGGAGTAAGGAGACAATATCCTCGTTGGCTGGTTTGTCTGCAGCAGTGATGTGTTGCTCAGCCTGCAGACTGACCGAGGAGGATACTTCAACATCCTGCTGTGGACTACACACACTTAAAGCATATGTGGTTGTGTCCAGGTCACTTTTTGGCATTAAGGAAGATTTTCCTAAAAAACATTAAAGAAAGAGTTGATCACTGTTTGCAGCTGACTTTATGGGTAGTGTTTGCAGCATCGCTTACAAACATTTTTTTTTTTTTTGACAGTCAACTGGTGTTTACATATTTCACTTGAACCAGCTTGCAGAAATCCTTATTTGTATTGCTGTACATAGGTTCCAGTTTTCATTTTTTCATTTGGATCCCCAATGGCTTGCAGCCACGAGCTGCAGCTATACTTCCTATCCTTCTCTTGTTAAGTACAGTCCAAATATTTGAATATGCAAATACAGTCAAATAAAATAAAATACATCCCTGCATACAAATTACATAAAATATTCTAAAAATATACTCCTTACAAACATACATACACAAAAATATTCATAGAACAAATGAAATACATGATTGATTTTAAGATTCTTTTTGTTGTTTATTAATGTCTTAATGGCTGCTTAGGCCTTCTTATTTATCTGACCTCCTTTTGAATTATGAGCCCTAACGGACCCTGAGGTCCTCTGGCACTGGCCTTTTAGTTGTTACCAGAGATAAGGATCAAAACTTAGAGCAAAGCATCTTTCCATCACAATGGTTTTCGTCTGTGTAAGAGCCTGCCAGAGAACCTCAGGCCCTATTAGGTTTTTAAATTTATGTTTTGGTAATTTAGGTTAGAAAAAATGAATGACTGGATTATTTCCTTTATTGAAATGGTTGGTGGAAATGTTGCTTTATTTCTGAGTTCTGTGATCACTCCTCCCATTATGGCTGTAATTCTATCAATATGCATGTTCTGAGTTAATTTTGGGTCTTTTTTGATGGTTATGTCATTTATTTTGAATGAATCAAACCGCGCAAAAACTGCTTTTTTGTAATGAACTGGGTGATTTTCTTCCCACTGAGTCATAATTTTCTGTTCATTATTTAAGACTTTGTTCAGTAATTTTAAGTACAAACATATATAACATATACGAACATAAACATAAATATATGGTGACTTCATCCCCATACATCATAGTTTTGATAATTTTCAAAGACAGCAGTAAATTATTAGTGAAGACGGTGGACAATAATGGACCTGTGCAGCTTCTCTATAGCCCACAACATATCAAATTCCTGATATGGGAACAGCATCTATTAAAAAACAGTGTTTGTGAAACATTGGTTGATGTTACATAGAGCATTAACAAGCACCAGCTTTTTAAAACAGGAATATTAATACACCAGTTTGCAGGGGGAAAAAAAATCATATCTCTTGTTTTTATGAAGATAAACTGCTTCCAACCATTTTTATAGAGCTATGACTACTTTTTTCAGATGTTGCAATAATTTGATATTTACTGATATTTAAAAAAATCAATAATAAAAACAAAAATTCAGAATGCATGATACATTAGTCTTATTGTTATCAGTAGATCTTAATCTTTTTTGACCATCCAGAGGTTCACAAACAATAGCGCTTACCCAATGCTTCTAACAATAACTTATTATATACAGAATTTTATCATCTCAACCTTTCAGAAAAAAATATTGCCATATAATAATATTGGTTATCAATCACAACGACAATAATATCAAATATCGGTATCAGCCAAAATGTTCAAATTTGTGCATCTCTCAAAAAAAAAATACTTGTAGACTACAATATTTTATTAATTTAATAATGTTAATAAAATTACCTGTTGATTGTTTAAACAATCACACTAATAACTGCTTTCTTCAGGTCAAATGTTTATATTTCAATAATCCACAGAGAAGGTCATTTTAATTAGCAATTTGCATTATCATACAAGGTTTGCATTCTTTAGAATTACGCTCCCCCCCCCCCCCTCCCTTTTGATATCAACACCTAAAACAAAGAAAACCCAGGAATATATGCTGCAGAAGGTCTACGTTAAAAAAAAGAAAGTAAAACTAAGTCCATGCAGTTCATGTATCTTCAAACGAAGATGCATGGACTAATCCAGGCTTTATACCTTGAGGGGAAGTCACAACAAAGGAAGCTACTGAAGAGCAGGTTTAACACATATGACTTGTCAATACTGGTATAATTATATTCAACACTATACAAACACAGCAGTGGATTTTTCAGTTATGTCATAAGCACTCCATGTCTAAGCTAATAACATAAAGAGTAGTATGAATAGTACACAAAGCAGAGCTAATTAGCTACCAGGAATGCTAGCAGCTGCAAGGTGAAAGTGGTTGAAGGTCACTGGAAGCAGGGAATAATTATGGCATAGTTTTGCTTGTAGGCTGGAAATCCAAAGAAACAGATGGATACATGCTGAAATGCAGCAACTACAAACTAACCATGTGTGGAGCTAAAACCTGAGGAGGTACCTTTGTTCAGTCGTTGAGTGAGCTCTGAAACCACACTGAGCCACTCCTTGGCTTTATGTGATGTCTGCACTGTCCAGATGGATACAAACACAAAGACTCTCGAATTGGTGAGCAAATGGACAGAATTTGACACTGCTTCATACTTGGATAGAAGTACCATATTAAAAATGTCACATGTGTTCTTCACTTAATCCTTACCTTCATAAATGCTGCAAGTTTTCCAGAAACCCTCAGTGTCCACAGTCAATCCCAGATCAGATGAGGTGGAGCGTCTGAAACAAACATTTTAATCTAAAAATTATTCAAGTAACTTGTCATTTTTATACTTTTTATTATGCTCACAAGTGCAGTCAGCTGATAGATAATTTGAACTCTTTAATCTGTTAATGAGAAGTAGTTGCTGATCCTCTTAACTACATTGAATACAATTTCCAAACAAGCCAAAGCTTAAAGTCTGGATGATAAAAAGACTCAAATAAGAGTCAGATGCATTGGTTATGTAACATGAGGGATTTCTTGACACATTAGATCTCAACACCTGACTTTTTCTCTTTTATAACTTTGCTACTGTTGTAATTTCTATCTGACAAGCTTATGAGTTAAATATTAACCAGAAACAGCAGTTGTTTGAGAAATTTTAGTGTGGTATACTTTAGCATGTGTGAAGAGAACTTGGTCAAACCAACAACCCAAACTCTTTAGATGTGGGGTTTCATGAGCCTGTAAATCTGAAGTTAAACTAAAGATAAAAGCCGCTCAAAAACTGCAGATAACCAATAGGCACATCGAGGAGCAACTTGGAGTTTGGTGTTATGCCTAAGGACACTTTTGCATGTATTCAGGGGAAGCTTGCATTGATCTCCCAAACTTAACTTAAAATTTCATATACATCATATTCTATCATTTCATATCATATAGCATCAATTTTAGGTGGTAGGAGGTTCTGTGAAAACAATTGTAAAACAGCTAAATGTATTCTAATGCTGGTACATCCAGCTGTTTAGAATACTGTCATACGGACATTATTGTAATATGAACATTTGGATGCAGCAGCATGTTTTTTGTTCATCAAATTATCCATATAATTTTATTACTCAGTGGGTACAACAGAAGATATTGATAATCACATAAAATTACTCTATAAAAGCTGACTTATTACTCCTTCAGATGATTTACTTCCATTAAAATAATCCCACAACCTAAAGGAGCGTCATTTCCTGTACTTTGTCTTTTTATGTATATTTTCCTTAACTGCTCATTTGGAATGAAATCATGCACGACAGGATGTGTCTGGACCCAAACCGCATTTATAGCTTTCCTCTGATTTCCTCTGAGACTAAAGAAACTGCCATGTTGTGTACACCAGACAGAACAAGCAGCCACAATCTGGGCTGCCAGACAATCCCTCCACCTGTTCCGAAGAGATCTACCTGTTAATGAGCTACTTGAGTAATAAAAATCTAATTGATGGTGAAACAGATGTTTGCACCCTTTCTCATGTATTTACTGGCTTTCATTCCACAACACAAAATCTAGTTTTATCTAAGAAAACCATTTTTGCCTTAATAATGAAACATTTTACTGTTTCAGTAGGAGTTACAGTGATTGAACATGTAAACATAAAGTACCTATCCTATCTCCAACCGTACAGTTTTTAAATTAAAACAATTCAGTGTTAAGGTCTTTATAGAATATTTAAATTTTCTTTCTTGGCTTGTATTGAATTTTAGCTGCTTACCCCTCTGGTGACTCTCTGACTTCCAAATCTGATGAAAGGAAATAAGAAAAATATTAACAGTAATCCTCAAGCAAAATTAACTATGCAGGAGACTTTTAAAGACCTGTTAAATTCACCTGAGCAGCCTGTTGGTGTTGTCCCATTCATGACAGCCATCTTGTGGGGCGTCTCTATCTTGGCATAAAGATTTGGCACAGCTGTGTCAGTTGTTTGGTCATTCCAAGGTACAGAAGAGATCACATCAGAGCTGATGTCATCATCAAACTCAAAGGGGTCCCCCTGCTCATCTTTATCAAGATCCACCTCTGTACATCACATACATAGATGGATAGATGGTAGGACAGAGAGGGACACATGAAAATTATGGACAAGTTATTAAACTTCGAAGACATGCCTTGGTTTCCTTATATAGTCTTCTTAACTATTAATGCTTTATAAAACATGATGAACAGAACGATGAAACATGCAGGTGCGTTCAGTCAGAGGCTTCTTAAGCTCTGCTCCAACAAGTAATGGTAAAGGTCGCTCCTGCCCATAAAAATTTAAGCTGGGTTTTTCCCCAAATAAAGTGATATTTTTGACATATTGACAAACTACAAATGCGACTTGCAAGTGTTTCTATTAAATTGCTATGTTGCATAAGCTGCTGTTGCCTGGACACAGCTTTCCCTGAAATGAACTGGTCATGTGACATATGTCACATGAAACATGATACTCATTTTCCATTGCACTTTTGCGATATAGTTCTGTATCAACAAGTCTGAAAAACCACCCCATGAGAGTGTAAGAATTTTTTGCGGATAATAGAAAGGTTTTACTAAATATATGTATCCCCATTATCAGTCCATTTTTTTTATTGTGATATTTAGATTTTGAGCAATTTGGGTCAATGGAAATGCAGATAGAGACTGTCACCAGGGATTTGTCCGCCATCCTGGCAAAAGCCAACTACTGTTTCCTACTTTCAGGTTTTTTAAATAGTAAACCCAGTGGAGAATATCTCTTAAAAACACACTGAAGATAAATGCCCTAACAACAAACTCACATGAGAAGCAAAGAAATGCCAGCTGTGATTAGCCAGATCGTAGAAGTTAATTCATTAGTTTGATCATATTTAATATCTTAGTGTTTTATTTAAACATTTATTTATTTTCTTATTTATTTAATTTATGTATATATATGTATGTATATTTTTAATAATAATTTATTGCCGTGTATATGCATTGTATTTTATTTTTTTGTTTTAATTGGCTTTTATTGTTTCCTAAGGGTATTTTATCATGTTAATACACCAGTGTTTTCCTCACAGCGATCCTCCCCACTAGGGGAGATGCCCTCTCGGCCTGGGGTAGCCACTATGGACAAGGGGGGCACTGGCTCCTAGTGTGATTGGATCCCATTTATATTATTTCCTCGCATTAACATCAGTGCCAGGCCAGATTTTTCTACCCAGTTTTATTTACCCTTTTATTTTCTCCTTTAAGTCAATGTTTAAATAGTTTTAGTTAAGAGAATGGGACAGTTGGTGATGGGTGTGGGTATGGGTGTGAGTTGGAATTGTTGGGCATGGGGAAAGGTGGTCTGTCTTGTGTGAAATTGTGTTTTATTTTAATTGCTTTTTATAATGTACAGTACTTTGTGTTGCCTAATCGCATGAAAAGTGCTATATAAATAAATAAAATTTGAAGTTTTATTAATGAATGAAGTTGAGGTTAAAATGTGTCTCCAGCTGTTTCAGTCTCAGACATCAGTGTTTTTATTTGTTGGAAACCTGTCATGAATTATTAAATGTTCATGCAGCCATTTCATACACGGATGGCTGGAGTCTATGAGTCTGCAAACTGTCAGCTGAAATTATGCTCATCATTATGCTAAATATTTAAATGCTAAATAAATAATAATTCTTATTATATTTTCATTGTAAAGTCAAACATATAATATGTCTCTAACTCTTTCCATATGAATTCTCAGGTGCACGGTTCACCTTTTCACCTATTATCCCATCATCTTGCTGACACTGTAAATGCAGCAATCTTTCTACCATCGCCAAGAACATTATTTATTTATCTGTTTGTTGGCAAGTTTGGGCAAAAACTACGTCAGAATTTTTTTAATTTCTTTTTGTGGTAATGGGTCTTGGGCTCACTTAGATTACATTAAATTTTGGGAGTGATCAGGCATTGAGAGAAACACACACTCCAGCAAACTTTATCAAGATTATGACAAAAATGAGAAGAGGGATTATTAAGATTAACACTATCATCCAGCCATGTACTGTCTTCTTAATCCAGTACAAGTGTTGTGGGGGTGGTCATGTTGGAGCCTGTCCCAGCTGCTATCAAGCAAGAGGAAGGGTGGCCAGTCCATCCCAGAGATGGGCCAATGTGGAATAATTGGTTAACTTGACATGGATAGTTTCCGACTGTAGGAGGAAGCTGGACTATCCAAACAAAGGTCTTTTTGTTGTTTAAAGGAAACATTAAATAAAACTTGTCCAACATCTACAGGCAACACAGATTCCTTGTCATTCAGATGTGTTTGAAGCTAAGCGGCTCTGAAAGCTTACAAGATGACAGTAATTAGCTCTTTTTCAAACTCCTTTCCTGATCTGGATTCATCTCAGTCAATCTGGGCTGAACATTTAACCTGTAAGTGGGTTGACTAGAGTGAAGAGATGCCAGACCACCCGGGTCATTCATGGCAGGATATCCTTAACAGATGGTTGATGAAGACTTCACTAAGCAGAAACCACAGAAAGAGAGGATTAGCTGTTGCCTTACCACAAACAAGGAGAGCTGCTGGTATGAGAGATTACATACCCAGCATATGGCTTTTAAACACTAAGCCTTCACCTGTCAGTCTGAATTTGAACCTCAGCATATACATACACACTCAAACAACAACAATCAAGCAAAACAAGCCTCCGACCATCCAAGAAGTCCCTGCATTTACTGGGAAGTAATTGGTTCTGTAGGCCTAACTGGCTCCCGCCTGCCTAAGAGTTAGAATTCTGTCAATGTTGTCTCAAGTATCAACCTGCTGACCTTGCTTCTTCTTAGACAGCAGAAGGAAAATAGGCTAGTAGGGCCTTTCCTCAGAGCAAGAGGGGATTAATGAGTCAGGGAACCATCTCCAGGTGAAGCCTATCTGCACCAACTGAGCTTAGACTTGGGCTAGAGGTATACATAATGTCAACACACTGCTGTGACTCTGCAGGAACAGGAGCAGAGGACAGGTTTCCCAACAGTGACAGCTCAGAGCGACTTAAGGTTTGCATCCACGGTGAACAAGTAGAAACAAGGTTTATTTTTATTATACTTAGAGGATGACGACATAAACACTGTCATAATGCCATCTATGTCAGAGGAGCTTGCTTATATCTGAAGAACTATAACTGAGCCTGTGGTAACCATGGTCCATGAAATTGTTGGGTCATTGTGTGTCATTAGCTATAGTCTAGATTTGGACTTTATAAAGTACACTTTGAGTGCTGGGTTGGATCACCTTTTCCCTCAGAACCTTTCATTCTTGGTGGTATAGATTCAATTGCTCCAATGCACTGGTTCTCAAACTGAAGGTCGGGATGGTCGTCAAGTGATAATTGTAAGCAATACATAGCCTACATTTATCAACTGAAGTCAGGATATTCATGAGGGCTGTCAAAATTAAAGCATTAATGCAGAGATAAATCTGTAAAATTAGCACCTATTTTTAACAAATTCTCTGAAGCAAAGCTGATATTGGCCATGTACGAGTCATGTCACTTCGGTGAACCAAATCGGTGAACAGCCCTACAATGGGATGGACCTGTCCAGGTGTTCCTGCCTCCCGTGTGCTAATTGCCTAAACTTTAGCTTCTCTGCAAACCGGTAATTTGACTAAGCTGTGTAGAAAATAAATGAATAAATACCTACCCAGTTATTGCATAGAGGTGGGAGTAGGGGAGAATGCCAATGTTCACATCAGGTCATAAGGTTTGGGACACTTTCTGATTAAATCCAATTGTTCTCAAACTTAAAACTCAGAGGTGTGTTTTCTTGCAAATTTTGAATCAAAAATCTGAGCACCACTATGCTTGGATTGAGATATGGTGACTGAGGAGCCAACATAGTTCAGTATAATATCCTGGAATTTCACAACACCTAAATGTAGCAATAAAAAATGCTAATAAAAACCATTTACATTTAAAAAAACTTCTCAACTATTGTTAAAATTGTTTATATTATTATTTTATATTTTATATATTTATCCCTGTGTATCATGTACACAAATAAAATTAAAATAACTGCATCTAAATGAAAATAAACATCTGTATGATTTCTGACTGACTTACCCAATGGTTGACTGAGGATGAGTTGATGTGTTGAAGTCATAATGAGCTCTTCTTAATGCTCACATCAGTTCCTGTAGGGACACAGGTGTACTCATTAAACACACGATGGTCCATCTGAGAAACAATGAACCGCTGATTCAAGCAAAAACGAATATATCTGTATTCAGACAGCTGCTTTTCTACAGGAGTAAACAGCGCTCACTCTTCAGTTTATTGTTAGTTCAACA
>JBAMHX010000015.1:1950779-1967494 GCA_037177515.1 Pseudomugil tenellus
TAGGGACACAGGTGTACTCATTAAACACACGATGGTCCATCTGAGAAACAATGAACCGCTGATTCAAGCAAAAACGATTTGATCTCAGATAAATATATCTGTATTCAGACAGCTGCTTTTCTACAGGAGTAAACAGCGCTCACTCTTCAGTTTATTGTTAGTTCAACATTGTTTAAGGAGGCCTAACACTCGAGTGAAACTAGTTTCTACAAGTCAGACGACATAAATTAGAATAAAACTGATTATTGAGGCAGAATTCTAACATACCGATTAAATAAAAAAAAACTAAGTGACGTCTGACAAGTTGTATTGTGATCAACATGCTGAAGACACTACACATTTCATCTTAACCTGAATAAAACACACAGAGACACTATAAACAACCTGTTTCATGTATTATCCAGTGGTCCTGGTGAAGATTCCATAACTTTAGAGTCATGTTACTTACAGATGTGCCCATGTTGGCAAACAGGTTTGGCAAAAGTCTATATGTCAAGCCGCTGCTTATTTATATTGATGAGTGGTTCCAGCTGTATGGTGCCAGAGGGAATGAGAGCATGTTGCATTCCCCAGCAAATCCAGACATGTTCTTTTCAAGTCTACTCATTCAGCAGTGTTGCCACACGGTATTCAAACATGGCTTCTCTGATTCTTCAACATTCAAGGCAATGTTAAAACTGACCTCATTGAGCCTGGAGTCATGCTATTAGCTTATAAAGATGAAAGGCTGAGGAAAACGCTCTCTTGTGACAGAAACAGATAAATAATTCATCCAGACACATGGTTAAAGACTTCATTCTGTGGTCCATACTGGGAGTCTTGTATGGACAATAGAAAAGAGAGGAGGAGGCTCTCAGCTGGAAGGAGAAAACAGTCTTTGGATTGTCCTAACTAGGAGATCTACTGACTCCCACCGATATGCATCATTCACTTAAAGCCCAAAGACCACATTTCTACATAATTAACTCATAATTCTTATGCAGGTCAAGAGGTGAGTTTTTATTTGTTTTTATAATATTTAATATTTAGAATAATGTTGAAATCTGGATATTATGGCATTAATGTGTTTTTTTTTTCTTACCAGCATAGAGGCACAAAAATGAAACGTAAATGGGGACGCTTATTTTGAATGTTGTCATACATTGTCGCCTATATTTCCATTTTTTTATGTCCCTGTAGTAGTTACAGCAGTTCATCCACTAGTGGCCAGTACTGAATTCTGAGATCACTTTTGTGTTTATACACCTGTTGGTGGCAGTAATGCTGCTAATAAAGGTGTTTACATCCATCCAAAAATGCCACAAGAAATAGAAGAATATACTGCCAAAACACAACATGGTGTTCCCAATTTCTAGTGGTGTTCCTCCATTTTTTGCGTCAAGTGATGATAGTCAACTTATGCCCATTGTCTTGCGTAGGTTATGAACATTTTAGTCCTTTTTCAAGGAACTTGGCTATCTGTCCTTTTAAGCCACTTGAAAATGGATCATATTGCATGTGTAATCAATCCAGGACATGGATGAAAGTGTACCTCAGTCTGCGTATCCATCTTCTGCGTCACACATAAATGGGCCTTTAGCGGTCCATGAAACTTCAGATTCCACCATTCATCTGTTAATATCTCCTTACAAATATATTTCACATTAATTTGAGTCCCATAACACCTAATTTTATTTACAAGTACATGAAAACACAATAATTAGATGGGGGAAAAGAGAAAAAACTAAATGCAATAAAATTAGGCCAAAAAAAATTGATTATTTACACAAGTGAATTATGAATTATTAAGTAAATGCATTAATATGACTAAATAAATGCAAATAAGAAGTAAGAAGTGGTTCCACAGCTGGTTGTCAAGATGGAATTACAGTTTTTTAACCCCTGATTAATGTTAGCAACATATGGCTGATCCAGAATGTTACCTTTCAGAACTTGAAATAAATATGTTAATAACAGCCAGTGTTGCTGGTAGATCCTAAAATTACAACACAATTAAATTTTCCTCTAGTTATATTTTCCACTAGGAAGATGAGCCAGTTCATAAGTAGGCCTACAACTGATCTTTGTCTTGTCTTCTGTCCCAGTATGATTATTTTCACAACAGAATTATTATAACAACTTATAATCAGCTGTGTTCTTTATACCATCACCTAAGTTTTTCGTTTTCCCTTCTACAAGTAATTTCATTCAAATTTCACTCCTTCAGCTGCGCTTTGTTCAGATAGTGATCTGTAGACACAGTCTATGGTAAACACTAGGCATGCTATAGTTAGCATGTAGACAATAAACAAGAGTAGCCTAATGCCCACAGGAAATGTTTTAATAACAAATAACTAAAATGATTTGCTTTATTTAACACCTGCCAAACTGGCCAGGATATTTTCATATATACCAAAATAAATGTGGCGTGTGTTGTTGTTCTGATGTTAACATTAGCTTTTAGCTAAAAAAAAAAAAGAAAAAAAAAAGCTAAAGCTGGGAAGTATGCCATTCCAAATCTCATGAATCAAATGAACTAACAGCACTGTCAAATCTATGCATGAGAAGAATAACCCCACGATATTCTCCAATACTTGATGTGTATGATAACTAATTGGGATCAGGTCACAATGGCAGTTAGAGGGATGCTTTTGCCATTTCAAACAGACTTTCATGAAGAATTTCCCTCATTTCCAGTAATTAAGTATCTTGTTTGAGCACTGCTGCTGTCTGAAGGAGTCACGTGACCATTGTAATATAAAGCAAAATATAAAATGAGCGAATCAGTCTTTCAAACAGGTGTTACTCCGTCAGGAGGAGTCTGCTGGGTTTTGTTTGTTTGTTTGGTGTCCTGTAAAGGATCAGTAAAGTAGCCTATCTCATTATTCAAACCAGGATTCAGCCTGAAGTATATGCAGTCCACTTGGACTCCCCTCCCAGTCATCCCAATTTCCTCAGTAGGTCACCAACATGTCACTTTGCAACTTCAGCAAAACCTAAATAACAGATCCGTTTCTGTGCCAGTATGGACCACGTTTCCCCAGTTATTCCTTGTTTTAATAGCTTTTAACGACCAAACATGTTTGTGTTTCTCTAACACAAAAGTCAAAATAGATTCAGCAATAAATGGTAAAACACACATGATGCGAATTGCTGTCTGTTGTGTGGAAATAATCTATCCCGTTGGTATGAATTGATAAAAGACAGCTGGCGCAGCGGGCTGTCCCGCAGAAGGGTCCCATCGTGCTCTGGGACCCCAGCTGATGCGACGGAACTCACCTGCTGTCACACTGAGTCCGGCACAGTCCGGCTCTTGCTCCTGCGTCCCGTCCTCCCGCTTCAACAACAAGCCTCTCTTAAGGGATTTCCTGTTGAGGTTGCTCCTCTCCTCCCTCTCCACTGGGTTAAACCCCTCTGACCCTCAGAAACCACAAACTGATCCCGGTCCTGGATCCGAACTCTTCCGGCTTTTTGATAAGACTGAAGTCAACATAAAGTGACTTGTTGTAAACTGACGCTGCATTTCTTTTATGATTTTATGAGCAAAACTAAATTGTTGCTGTTCCCACAGAGGGCGCTGATACACGTGAACACACCATGAATGTGTCTAATGCCACCTGTCAGGTTGTTTTCTGCCAAGACAGTTACACAAATAACACATTTCTTGTTTTAAAATAAGCTACTAACATTTAATAAGTGACAAAAATAACCCATAAAACAAGATAAGCAACATCAGGTAGGCTATCTCTGGCCAACATAGCCCACTCACTTTATTTTAATATATTTTTATTTTATTTTTATGCACGAGTCATTCTATAACATAGGATCTCTCTCTCTCTCTCTCTCTCTCTCTCTCTCTCTCTCTCTCTCTCTCTCTCTCTCTCTCTCCCTCCGTCTGTGTGTGTGGGTCTCTCTCTCGCGCGTGTGTATGTGCCATACGAAGTACATCGGATTCTTATTCTGATGCTGGAAAAAAGAGTGTCCAAATCAAGTTTTTGAAAGCTAGGCGTTGAGAGGGCTGTAAGTATGCAAAACTCCACAAGATGGAGCCCTTTGACAAGCTCTGATTTTTGGTCTGGCGCGAGCCACTGTCCCAGTAGAGATTCAGTAGTAAAGATCCATGAAGGCACAGTTATACTACTGGACACCAGAGGCAGTTTCAGCTCACTCTAATGACTTGCAAACACAAGCTGCAGCCTTAAAGCGATTTTCCACACTTTCGTTTCATTGTAATTAATTATATTGACATTATTCTTGTATCTGGCAATCATTTTACTGTGATCCAATCGGTATTCATCCAAGTGAATTCTTAAACAGTAGAATACAAGAAAACCAAAGGATTGCATGAAGGGTGTTCACGTGGTGGAGAGTGACAGTGCACTACAATGCAGACATAAAAGAAGCAAAACTTCAGACAGAACCGTATTCGGGGAGGACAGCCATGTACCTCAACTGTTGTGGTGGAGAGGAAAGCAAGACCAATAGAAATGCTCAGTGCATCATAAGATGTCCCCTTACAGTCTAAGCCAATGCTAACATAACTAAGGGGGCCTTAACAACCCTAACTATAAGATTTATCAACATCATAAAGGTAGAGAGGGTGTCTGCCTCCGGAACCCCAACTGGGAACTGGTTCCATGAGAGAGGGGCCTGATAGCCAAATGCACTGTACATGTAGAGACTTTAGGAACAAGTAAACCTGCAATATTAGAGAAAAGTGCTGAGAAAATGTAAAAATATAAAATCTCTGCTGTACAATGGAGAGTTTTCTGTGCCAAGAATTTTAAATCCTAATGATTCATGCTCATTTAAGTGGATTTACGTGTTAGAGGCGTATGTTCATGCAGGCTATTTGATGTGATAGTATCACTGGCAGTTCCAAGTTTTCCACATTAGTCAGCTTGAGGATGTGATAAGGAACCCTGTTAGTGATTAGGTTGCTGTGGTCCACAGTGGTAAGAAAATCTGTACGACTAAACGTTAACACTGCAATCTGTCTTCCAATCCACAGAGAAGAAGTTTGGGTCGGCTTGGGCTGGTTCACCTCAGCAGCTGTCTGCTTGGCCTCTTCGCTCCTGTATTGCCAAAGTTTAATTGATCAGCAGGATTTCAGTAATAGAGCTGGACAGATCTGTGGGGTAGTCACTTTGTCATAACCCACAGTGACGTCCCACTTCTTGCTGCCTGTCAAGTCCATTTAAATAGCAGCAGGCAATTGGTGAATCACAGCCAGATTTCCTGCATGAATCACCTCCTCGCTGTTAACCATCTATTTTGTTCAACGTTGGTAGCAAAGTTCTGCACACCTGCTTACGATTCAGGGTTACACAGGAATTTATCCTTTAAGGTTTACGCTGAATATTTGAAACATCACTTTACTCACTTTTAGATGGGATGGATTGTCTGGAAATGTTGGACAATAAGATAAAACCTTAAAAGACTTGCAAGGTATCTATTTCACTACATGTGATCAGGAGATTTGGGACACATTCCATGAAATCAAACATGAAAGTATCCAAAAATGTATGATTAAAGGTATGTGTGAAGTAAAAATGCACCTCACATCATCATAAAACCTGGTTTATGCTTATTTTGACTGTGTATGTTCTGATAATTTACCATTTGCTGAAGATGTGACAATATATTCATCAAAAGTGATGTATTGATTATATAATGAACGATCCAGCAGCAGCAATCCAAACTGAAAATATTGCTAAAAGCCTTGATGCAGAAATTATTTAATGAAAAACATGTGGGGTTATTTATATTAACTTTGATCATTTAAATGGCTGATTTTGTTAAAACATATGTCTTTGTTTGAGATTTTGGCAGATTTTTTGTGGTTTTCAATGAATGAAAGTGATTGGATTAAATCAGCATGTGATATCAACTCATATTTGGCTTGTGTTCACCTAACCAACATCTATTCCCAAATCCAACATCCACACCACCTTTTCAACATTAGCCGGAATCATTAAAAAGAGGAAAAAAGCTAAATATCTATCTGCTGTCCTGTTTTCATGTGGATGTGTTGGTTGATGATATCATTCCTGCCCATCCTACAAAGCATTTTGTACTTATAAATCATAATCAGTAACATCATGATGTTTGTTACACCAGAAAACCACCATTTTTGAGTAACTTTATTTTACTGTTTACTGTTTGAGATTGTGTGAGCAAACTTCACTTCATCACCATGTCTCACATTTACACTGCAGTGATGGTTGAATTAGTCCAATAGTCAAGCAGCTTCACACCAGCAAAGTGCTCGCTACACAAGCTGGATTTCCACTAACCCCAAAGAATTATGCAAAACTTAAATATTGCAATAAGATTGGTAATAGAGAAACCAACATTAAAACAAGTCTCTTAAATATTTCTAGAAAATGTTTACGTCATGGATCTTAGCAACATGAGCTGAAGGCAGCTCTCATGGCGACACAGGTGGATGTTTGTAAGAACTAAAGAGATTTAATGCAAGAAAAGCCACAACTGAGATAACCGAAGGGCTGAGAAAACTCACTGAAAAAGTGAATAAGGGTAATGTGTGAAAATGATAAAAAAGGAACTATCAAAAATTAAACAGGATATACAAGAGGACAAAATAAAAAAAATAAAGCAGGAAAAAAAACACAATTTCAGGATATGAAAGATGAAAAGTTAATAAATAGCATAAAACTAGAGCAAAAATCCACACATCATGACATTCTAACCAATTGATTTTAATGGTCTTTACATATATTATTACATAGTTGGAATATTTATCACTTGTAAAAGTGAAACACGAGATTCCAAATTAAAAGCAGACAGAACCTGTTGCATCTTTATTTCCAGCATAAAATTCCAGAAAGCTTCCTGGGATACTCAGACGTTACCCTGTAAGGAAGATGACAAACAAAAAAAAAAAAAAAAGAAATATTATGTGTAATTTCTTATTTAGCAGAACTGTTTATATATATATGTATATATAGAGAGAGCTAGGTGACAAATTAAAGGCAAAAACAGATCCCGATCTTTCCACAACATTAACTCTGTACTGAACCCTGAATTAGATTAATTATTGTAGAAAAATCCATGAATGAATAACTAAATGTTCTTTCTAGAATGAACATTTTATTGATCATACAGGACAGATCTTCACTCCACATCCAGGTGGATGAGTTTTGGTCACCTCTTTTAACTTGTCACCTGACTTCTTCTGCAAACCGCTACTGCCAGACTTTCATACCTCTTCCATTGTTGCATCCTAAACTGCTGGCATTTCCTATTCGATCTAATCTGGCTCCAAAGCAGCCAGAGGACAGTTTCCTGGTGCCCATCAGCAGGTCCTGCAGTCGGCTTCTCTGACTTGCTGCCCTGCTGCGACCCACAGTTGGCGGTTGAACTCTCTCTGATGTCACAGACCCACCATTCTCCTCCTGGTCCAGGCTCCATCCTCTGCTGGCCAGGCTCTGCTCAGGCTCTCGGTTTGTTTGTTCATAATCAGTTTCAGGCTCTGGCTCCTGGGCTACTTCAGCCAGATTCTCTTCAATCAGCTCCAGTAAAGACTGTGGATGTGTAGCATCAGAGAAATGATAGAGTTAAATCAGTATGTTTAATTTAACATGACAAACAATAAAAAAAAAACTAGATGGCTTTTGACAGACTTGCCTCCAAATCAGAGAAACATGCAATGCTTGTTCCCAAGGATTGACAAGTGCTGGGCAGCGTGGATTCAATAATCCTAATGTCCTTCATGTTTATTTGTGTTTTGATGAAGTATGTAAGATAATGCAGCTAACAAAGTTCTGGCTCTTGCTTTTTTGCCTTATAAGTGCTTCAAGTCTCTGAGCATGTGTGATTTGTGCACAAGGAGGAGTAAGTGCAAAGGGGTTAAAGGGGAAAGGACAACTGGCAGATGAGATTGATAGACATTTAGCCTTCAAATTATTGAGAAACGGGTTGGTTAAGATGATTGAATGGATGTTTTTCATCCCTTACTGTTTCAGAGGTAACAACATTTTTCAATTTTTGTATTTTAACAATTTGTGAGAAGATAAATGTGCCACAGGTTTCCACTGTCCTTTGCTGGTTGTTTATCGCACCACTCCAAGAAGGGCGTATGCATGTATGCATGTATGCATACATGTAGGCGTATGCATGTATATAGACTCCACCTTCTCCTGCTGCTGTTGTGCTTGGCATTGCCTTTTTTATTTTTCTAGTTTCTGAAAAGATCGATTGGTTTGCAGAAAGCTGAACTTGAAAATAAACCTTTGACAGAACAAATTGGGATTGGTAAAGTAAAGCAAAGTCTGAAGTTATGTCAGCAAGCCGCTGGTTTGGTCGCTCTTCCTCATGTTTACCATTTCCTTTTAAATCTCCTCTGGTAGATTTTATAATTTCAGATTTAATACATGGATTGTGATTTTCTAAGATCTTAAAATCCAGCGCAGTTACATGTCCAAAGTTGGTCCTGGAGAGCTGCTGTTATGCTGGTTTTCTATGTATCCCTGCTACAACACAACTGAGCTGCATTAGAAGGATCCAACAGCCAACAATTGTTGATTCATTCAAGTCAGGTGAGTTAGAGCAGGGTTACATGGAAACCCTGAATGATTGTGGCCCTTGAGGACCAGAGAAGGACGCCCCTGCTCTAGTGCATCCACTGGTAATGATGGGCGATGATGAACTGTTAAGCTGTAACAGTGTACATCAGGAGAGCCCAAGTCCAGTACGAGCATCCCACGACTTTTAGATGCTTCCTTTCTCCAACAAACTGAAACAAATGACTGAATTCCCTCACATGCTTGCCCTTCAGCCCTGAGGAAGCCTGGTAATTTGATCTAGGTGTGTTGGAGAAGAAATGTATCTCCAGTACCGGACTTGGACACTTCTGGTGGATATAGACTAAACAGTGTTGTATAAGTGTGTGCGCATGGGTGGCAGGTTGAAGATAACATTTTGAAGATTATTATTCCAGCTTACAAGGTCTGGAACATCACTAGTTTTAAAGACCTGATTTAACTGCAATCTGCTTTTAGCTCATGTTAGAAAATCTATAAATAGTTTCAGATTTTAATGTAACATTTACACAATATGCACTAAACTTTGCTTCATACTCTTAAATTGTTTTAGCTCCTCTAAAATTGTTTATCTCTCAGAATTAGATCAACAAAGTTTCTTCCACTATGAGGGTATGAGGGTGCCTTTCTGTTACTATGTTACTGCTATTGCTTGTGATTTTCTCAAGAATAACTTTGGGAAATGATTTATATGAACCGATTACAGTTACATTCTCTATTCCAGCAGCTATTTGGGTAAAGATGATTAAATCCTCTCAGAGAGATGCAAGGACATAAGTGTCCTCAGTTGAAGCATAATGCCACCTTCACTGTTCAGCAGTAAGAGCAGAAATCCCAAAACAATCATGATTATGTACAAAGTAGATAAATGCTAACTGTGACCTTCTGAGTTCTACTTTTTAAACAGGAGGTATAAGTTGTGATATAGTTTCTTACCTTCAGCTGATCCAGATCTCTGCTCGATGAAGGCCTTCCCAATACGTGACTGCACACCAGACACTGCTGACACAGAAAGGCCAACAAGCTCCAAAGCACCGCGGTTCTCATGCTGTTTCACCGCTGCTAATACTGACACTACAGCCACTATGGCACTGCATGGTGTTATATACATGCCAGCGCACATACACATCCATGTACATACACCGGCCACGCAATGACAGTGGCATCGGCTCATCAAGTGCATTCTGACACCTCTGCACGATAAGGCAGCTGGTCAGATGTCTGCTGAAGTGGTGCTTAAGAGGGGCTGTGTATGCAGTATGTGTCTGTAAACTGTCACCATGGCCAGCCAGCAGTGGCATGACTTCAGGAGTCGTCCTATTTGCTTGTCTGAGCTCAGACAGAATACCCCCTTGACTCCTGATGATAAAAAAAAATGCCAAAGTAGGTTAAAACTGCAGCTGGTGGCTTACACAGGGTGGAGCAGAGGAAGGACACTGTATCAAAGTAGAGAAATTGAATTAAATTTGTTACTAGGTCAGAGAGTTTTAAAGTTTTTGCTATGATGAGAGAACACAGGAGGAGGATGGATGGTAGAATGGATGTTTTTAATTACTGAATAAGAGTCCCGGGTTAGAGTCCCTAGAGGTGAGTCAGATGCAGAATTAAATTTCCAAATAGGGGTAAAGTAAAGTAAATATGATTTATTAACAACAGGTGATGGTAGGTAACAGCTGAAAGCAGGTGAAAAGTAAGCTCAGTCTAAGCGAAGCAGTATGGTGAGCTGATGGGCATGTAAGACTATTTACTTCATTAGTTTTCATCAACACAGGTTAATTGTAGTAGTAGTCGTAATATCACTACCACCGTAGTTGTCCTTATAATTGCCACAACACCATATCTTAATTATCTTTCATTAATACCAATATCTAAGTCATTATACAGACCATTTTTATTCTTTTTGGTGTTTTGATCTTCTTTCTACTTTATCATAATTATACATCATTTATTTATTTATTTATTTATTTATTGCCATCTTGATTACTGAATAAGTCTTGTTGCTTGACAGTGGTTCCCAGCCTGTTCCCCCCCAACCCAACCCGTCTGTTGTTTTAGTAAATGGACACCTGAAAAAAGTTTTGATCAACTATGCAAGTGAAGAAATTCTGTGTCTACAGCATGGGGGATTTCATATTAGCGGAAACAGGAACATTAGTCTAAAATGGACTGCAGAGAGAAGAAACAAATTCTCTAGCTTTTATTAAATATGTCGCTGCACTAAATTCCACATGTTTCATCATTAATGAAAACACTGAAAACTAATGTTGATACTTTTTGTTCAGCATATGTTCAAAACATTCAAAATATTACAGCTTTTGTGTAGTTTCCTGGAAAAATCCCAGACTTTCCTGGGAAAGATGCTTCAGTTGAACGAGAAGCAAACTGACAGATAATTCAACTGCCTGGGACTTTAAATCCCTGATGACAACTCGACTGTGCAAAGCACCTGTTCATCTGCTTGTTAATACAGATAGTTAATCAGCCAGTCACATGGCAGCATAATGTAGGCGTAATGAAGACAACTTGCTGAATGAGAATGAAAATAGCAGAGATTTTAGTGACTTTGAACATTACATGTTGTTCTGACTGAGATCACACAAAACCATCTCTAGTGTTTATAAAGACGTTCTGAAGAAGAGAAAAAATCCAGCAAACAGCAGTTTTCTGAACCTGGTCCAACTTTGAGCCTTTTACTACCAACATGACATAATTTCACCACCACACCCTCGCTGAGTATTGTTCCTGAGCATGTCCTTCCCTTTATAAGCAGCGTCTTCTGATGGAAACATCCAGCAGGATGATGCACCATGTCACAAAGCTCGTATCTTCACTATGACGATGAGTTCACTGTCCTCCAACAGCCTCCACACTCACCAGATCTCCGTCCAACAGAGCAGCTTTGAGATGTGGTGGAATGCTCTCATCATGGATGTGCAGCAACTGTGTGATGCTTCATGTCAATATGGAGTAAAATCGCAGATGGATGTTTCCAACATTTTGTTGAATCTATGCCAAACAAAATGCAGTACGAGCAGGGTGGACCTAATGAACTGACCAAAGATGGAAAATGTAACTCACTCTTTGTGTATTTATGTGAAAATAGATGTTTTGTGTGCTCTCCATGGTCCTGAAAAGGGGCTAACATTTACAGTGATGAACCAAAAAGGCCTTTTCCCAGTAAATCCATTAAGAATATGATTAGTTTAACTGGTTAACAGAGTTTCAAGGGTAAGCTTACTCAATTACTAACAGTTCCTACTTTTATATTAAACCCTTCAAAAATATGAATGAATTCAGGTTCATCCCCCCATGATGGAGAAACTGGTCGTATAGTAAGAGCTTGCTTTCTGGAGAGCCAACATTATTTTATTTTTTTTAGAATGAAAGCCTTTAAGTGCTCATGTGTGACAATAGACACTGGGTGCAGTGACGAGCAGTTGTAAACATTTATTAAAACATGATTGGTACAGAAAGAACAATATCACATCTATTTCAAATAAATATAACTGAAAGCCACAAACAATATCCAATAAATATTACTAAATAAATAGGATTGAAATAAAAATAAATCTTGGTACAGACGTTCCAGAATTTAGATGGTAAGACTTCATCTTTATTTTGGATCTGCAAAAAAGGAGAAAAAAAGCTTAGAAAACAGTGTTTTTATGGCACAAATATAACTTTAAGTGATAACAAAGTGACATCCATCCATCACACATGTTTAGGTAATGTGACTTATTAAAGCAGAGCGGCTATGTCTTACTGTATTTGCCGATGGTGTTGCAGCCCAGAGAACTCATCGAGCCTATTCTGTCCATCCGCCGGCCAAAGCAGCCGGAGGATCTCCTGGATGAATCATTGCGAAGGCTCTTCAGATTCTTGGCTGAAAGAAGCTCCCTGATCTCTGCTTCTTCTGGGCTGATTTGCGCTTGCTGCTCATCTGCAGCATCGTCTGTGCCGAGGTTGTAAGGACTGTCTCTTTCTACAGGGGCTCCCTGATCCGCTGCAGCCTGCTCCGAGACAGACTCCTCGAGTTTATGAAGGAGCACCTGCAACATCAGCATCAGCTTGAGTTTAATATTTGATAATTAATTACTGATGATGCATATTAAAAGCACTCTGTATTTTCTTACTCCATGGGACATCAGATCGGACAAGTAGAAAGATGTTTCTGATTTGTTTTCTTATCATTTAATACAATTTCTAACTATGAGCTTAACATCCGTCGGGCTTGATGCTGCTCTGCTGAGACTCACCTTGAAGATGTCCATGTCCGAGTCAGTCAAGCCATTCCCAATGGGATATGTGTTGGATAGCTGCAGGCTTAAGATGAAAAGGAGACCACAAAGATGAATGGAAGACAGATGCATGTCCCTCTGAGAGCTGCTGTTGGTCATATATCAGTGACTGAATGGATGGATTTCTCTTTGCCTGCTGGCAGTTTGGATGCTGGAGCCCACAGCAGGACCTGTGCTCTTTTATACTCAAGCCTGACACACACAGGAATGCCAGGAATCTGACATCAGGCATTAAGCATTCCTAACACCTGATTCTGATAACAGGACCTGTCGGAAACTGCTCCTTATAAAGTATTGTATCTCAGATATGGAGGACTCGTATGACATAGCTGCTTCCATATGCTACTTTGTTTCAGAAAAATGTTCTCCCCCTCTTCACAGGATGCTGTTGTCACTGAGCTACGGGAAGTAGTAAACTAGCATGACAACACGAGTGTTGCTAAATTGAGGCGTCTATGTGATGTTATGGAACAACCTGGTGACTGGTTGTACAAACCAGTCTGTAGGTTGCTCTGTTGCTCTGCGGCCGACTTTGATTTCTGTCCCAAGCAGGAGTGTGACTGCAAGCATGTCATGCGAGTAGTTACAACGGAAGTTCTGAAAACATGAAGTGATGCTTTAATATTACGAATGAATCATATGACTTTGACTTGAGAGATGGAAAACTGTTATCAAGTTTGAGTTCAGTTCTGCTTTCTATTTTTTCTCATCCTCTGCTTGAGCTTCTTTCTCTTATGTGGGTTTGTCATTACTACTTTGATTTTTTGTAAAAACTTATCTGTTGATAATCATAGTATATGCGGGGAAACACCCTGGCTAATGTTTAGCTTACAAAGCTCTTCTTGGACTTATTTCTTGAAAATGATTTTCAAACAACTTGACTGTAATTTTTTTTAATTTTTTTTATGGTGACAGTCCCATGAACACTTTAGCACTAAGCTTGGGATAAGAGCTTTACTTCAGCTGCCCCATCTGCCTGAACTGATTTCACACAAAGCCTTTTGCTTATAAATGACTGAAGCATTTTTGCTTTTGTTTTTTTCTGCAGGACCATGCAACAACCATGTAAACTGAAGAGATGTATTAAGGTTGAAGGAAGGATGACTTTGGTGTTACAGGGAAGAGTGGAGATGAGAGAATTAGACAAAGGGCTGAGGAAGTGAAACAAGTTTTAGAAGCATGATTAGGTTCATAATGTCTACCCAAACTATCTAGATATACAGTTTTGTTTCAATAAAAAAGTGAAAACCATCTATTTTATAAAAATACTGTTTGTCTAGAAAGAAAGAAACAGTGCACATACGAGCATAAGAAGGTTTTCCTGGTGATCAGAGGTTGAGTGTGGCCCTGCTCCTGATCTCAATGGGTTTATCTGGTTAAACAAAGGTTATAGTATTATGATGATGATATGATGATAATAAACATCATAAAAAAGATCACACTGTGTCATTAGTTATTGAAAAAAAACAATGTGTGTCTTTTTTTCTAACTGGGTTAAAATTCTAACTGGCGTTTAGACATCTGGCTGAGCAGTCAGCTAAACATCTCCTCCCTGAAGCTGGCTTACGTTCTGTTTCAATTCAGGGTGGCGGTAAAGTTGGAGCTTTCTCCAACAGTTAGCAGGCGACAGGCAGGTACACCCGGGACAGGTCGCCAGTGCATCGCAGGGCAAACACAGAGATAAACAACCGCTCACACTCGCTCCAAGGGATACTTAAGAGTGACCAACCTAACACACTTGAACAGTGAACAATGGGAGTAAGCCGGTGTAGCCGGAGACAACCCACACATACACCTCTTTGCTGCAAGTCACACACATTCTCTGATGGTCCAACTAAATATTGAAGGCTACGAAAAAAATCTGCAAAAAATCTCCTTCCCTCATTTTTTTTTATATTGCTAAGTTACATTATAATTCTGAATTTCACTAGTGATAACAAAGAAAGACAAGTAAACATTTATTTTTATAACACCTTTCAAGATAAAATCACAAAGTAATTCAAACTAAAACACAACCTATGTGAAATGAGTAGAAGAAGAGACAGAGATAAAAACGCGACGGCAACAACTGCACTAATGGAACGTAAAGAAACTTACCACACTCTGTAAGAGAAGAAAGTGAAGAAAGAGAAAAACATAAACAACACAACCACAAAAAAAGGAAACTAGTGATGCACTCATACTGATATTTACTTATAGCAATATATATTTAATTGTAAATTGACCTCAGATATGGAGCCCAGATAACTGAAACCACATGGGATCTGTCAAATTAGCCCAGTTCAAGCTCATGCCTCCTCAGTACCCACACATCCAGAATGTAGCCCGCCAACATGGATCTTATGGAATTCATCAAGTTAGGCTGAAAACCCGGTGAAAACTTGAAATGTACATGTGCAAACACCCATGAGGTCACCATGAAAACTGTAGATACACCCATGTGGGATCCTTTTCTACAGCCTACATGTAGCCTTTTTGGGCCCTGCATGGACCTGCTGGCTGTGATGAAAGGAGGAGTTTGAGGATTCTGCAGCCAGTTACAGTCAACATATTGACTGACAGACATTGAAATAAAATCACATTAAGTTAGCAAAAACCATAATAAATCAAAATATTAATACAATAAAGTGTCCATAACACTTTATTAAGCCGTAGTGCCAAGGGACCGGAGCATCTTTTTGAGGCTGCTTCTTGAGGACGGCAGCCTGGCCTGCACCATTCTTTCTCTCTCTTAGCGGGATTAATTGCAGACGTGGTGCCTGGCATGCGAGCTTCGGGTCACAGCTGCAGCTCATCACTCACCACCTCCATAAATACCTGGTTGCTGCATCCAAATGCCTCCAGAGAGATTCTTGATCGAACCGTGTCAACCTTACCAATGCTGGACCCCAAGCAATGCCCTGAAATGAAAATACACCCCTTAGGGCTACACCTTTCATTCACCCTTGCAAAGAGAATTCATGTAGAAATAAATTCATTTTGGGTTTCCATTTGACAAAAAGGAAAAAATAAATGAATATTGAAAGATGTTGGAAGGAAACTAACAGGAAGCCAAACTTGGTGAGGCCCAGCCTTTTTGTGTGTGTTTAGTCTAAATGAATTGTAGTTTTAACTGCAGGACTCAAGCCACACAACACAAAGCCACACAACACTCCATTAAAAACACAAAGTTTTTAATGGAGAAATTATACCTGAATGTTCATAGCGGTTAGATTTTAAAGCATCCACACAATCTTTTATCTCTGTTTACAAAGAAGAACATTTAACCCCTTTCATTCGTTTGATACCTTTATTCAGTCTGGATGTCTAGAATACAAGACTAGCTAGTAAATGGTGGATGATGTTTCAGAGAAATGACAGCAACAGGTTGTTCTGAGTGAAGCTGCAACTATTTCTTTGGTCTTTGATTTTATTACCAACATGCATTTTTCTACCATTTGAGAATACATGGAAAATCTTCTAGGCAGAATGCTGAAGAAAAATGTTTAATTTTTCTATTATGTAAATATCTTTTTTAAAAAAACAAAATAAACAAAATAAAGAAAAGAAAACCCTTCCTCATTGTTGAATCAGTGAAGTGAAAAAGTAATAATAATAAAGCAAAACAAAACATTTGAGCAAATGCACTATGTCCTGTTCAAAAGTAGAACAGAATAGCATACTAACACCTCTTCTTTAAATAATATTATTGATAATAATATAATGATAATAATAGCATACAGCATACATGATCATAATAATTACATAATAATAATTATAATAATATACATGATAATAATTATAATAATATATATGATAATAATTACAATAATATACATGACAATGTCTAAAAATGTTGTTGTAGATATACCATCTAATTTCTTATTGTATATAT
>JBAMHX010000015.1:1983318-1994300 GCA_037177515.1 Pseudomugil tenellus
CTGTTCTTATCTTGTTAGATCTCAGTGCTGCATTCGACACCATAGATCACAACATTCTGCTACAGAGGCTGGAACATTTTATTGGTATTAAAAGAACCAATGTCTTGAAGAAAACGATGGGAGCAAGAGCCTTTGACTGTCAGGCTGCTCTCTTTCAGAACCAGCTCCTAGTGTGGGTTTGGAAAGCACACACACAGGTCAATCTTATGACCTTCCTTTTGGTCAATTTTACAGTTAGGGATGTTCGACCAAAGTCAAGATTTGATGCAACCTGATGATTTTCCTTAGCTAGGCAATTTACTATGAATTGACTCAATTTGTGTGTCTGTGAAGTGCCCTGAGATGACATTGTTGCAAAGTGGCACAATATAAATAAAGCTGATTGTCAAACCTCACTGCTGTGGGGTTGGACTCAGAGCACACACACAAGCTTGCATGCCTCTCATTCCAGAGTTCCTCAGATCAGCTAAGCAAACTTCATTGTTGTGATGATGAGGTGCTTAGGCTCTAATTAAAGCCTTTAATGGAGGGAAGAGGTTTGAAGGTGGACGGTAAATCATTCATCTGAGTGACAGTTATGAGGTTTAAATGTCAGCTTATCTAAGCAGCTGTTTCTGCCGCATGCAAAGTGTTTCTGAAGTTTACAAATGACAAGTTATAAAGAATAATTGGGCCATGCTATCTACATTTTCATATCTAATTAGTTAACATTATATAACACTAATAAGAACTTTATAATTGTTTTTTTACCCATGGTTTAAACATTTATGAAAGGATGAGAATAACTACAAAGCATATTAATAAATGTCAGCTGAAGACCCACATCTTTAAGTTTTCTCTATGTAAAGCATATTAGGTGAAAATCCGTTGTGAGGCAAAAAGAATGTACCTGCAGAAGTCGTGCTAAAATTAGAAGCCAAATTGCTTGTAAATTGGGTATAAATATCTCACGTTAGTGGTCTGAAGTCTAGAAATGAAATGCACACTGTTTCAGAAATTTTGCTTGAATGGGGTGCAGTATCCATCCATCCATTATTCACCTTGTCTACCAGTTTAATCCAGTACAGGGTTGCAGAGAACTGGAGCCTATCCTGGCTACAATTTGATGATGCAGGGCTCATTCTGTTCAGATGGACAGTTGATCACAAGGCCAATACAGTGAGGCAACCAGCACTCCCCTTCAGTGCAAGGAGAATTAAGAGAGCGATCCAGCAACATGTTGGTATTAATACTACACCACTAAATCACAGATGTCAGCTTTGTCTTTTGTTTGTTAAAGACATGCATTTATCCCTTCCCAGCTGGATTATTGTAACTCCCTTTAGAGTCAGTCACTCGTCTTTTTCATGTCTCTAACATGTTCGAACACAGCTGCTCGTCCGCTGGTTGGAGCTCAAAAAAGAGACAACATTATACAATTATAGCATCGCTCAACTGGCTGCCTGTATAGTTGAGAGTTCATTTTAAAATGATCTTATTTGTTTTCCTTATATTATCCTCGTCCATAAAATCTCCTTATTCACCAGCTAATCAGGTGTTTCTGGAGGTTACAATGTCAAGGTGGGAGCTCTGAGGGGACAAAGTCTTTTATTAAAGTATTTTAATATCTTATAGTAGTAATATGTTATATCTTATAGTTGATAAATGATAAGCTATACTTTTTAAAGGACCTTTTGTGGCTCTGAAATATCTGTTTAGTTAGGCTGATGGCAGAAATTGTTTTATGGACTGTAAAAGTTGCAGACTGCTGCATGGGCAACCACGCATTCACACAGAAGGCATGCCAGAGCACCCGGGGACATGGAACACAGGCTCTAAGGTGACAGAACCAAATGTCCCAGATCTACATAAACCTGAGTCGTGTACAAGACCACGACTTGGTCCTGTGAGACCAACACATACCCACCCCCACAGCAGAGAGAACACCAGGCGTGTTTTCTAACCCAGCACACCATCGCTTGTCCTCGTAATATTACAAACAAATTAATTGTGGTACTACTGCAGTGATGTTGGTGATCACTTTCCAGATTTGTGTTCTTACTGACCTCATCTGAGCAAAACAGTTCATTTCAGGAAGCCAGCTCCAAATACGTTTGACTTTACAAATGCTAAGGAAGATAAATTCCAATAGAAGGTGAACAATGTGGGACCATAAAACTTATTTTGTATCATGAGGGAGCATAATGGCACTGCCAAAGCTTGACAGAGAGAAGTGCCTCTGAAATGATAAACACAGTGTTGCCTAAGCAGTCTGTGACACCGTGGTTACCATGGCCACAGGAATGAAAACATAAAGATAAAACTGGAGTGATTAACCCCACTAAGAAACGTATAGATAAACAAATCTAAGGTGGAAAACCAGCCTGGCTTTTCTTTACTAAATAGAGTATGACATGCAGATAAACCATCACACAACTGGCTCCATCTCAGCGGGGAAGAGCATCAGCTGGATGTGATAAAGATCACTGTCACTATGTTCAATCTGACAGTTTTCAAATATGAAACCCTTAACCACAGAATTTAAATGAGTCTTATTCCCGATGTGAAACTACACATTGCATTAATAAATAAATCATATTCTACTTTGACACCTTTTGAATTCGGATCTGCCTCCTGGCACCTTATTGAATCAATGCCACAGAGATTCATCACATCATGCAGGTAAAATGTTGTGACCGTTCCTCCCATGACCACTGTAAACTGGGCTAAATGCTTAAATCTGATGTTGGCCAACACTTGTTACACAGGTGAATCAGGAAATGTTTGAAAAATGGTAGGATAATTTAGAATTTTGATCACTATTTTACTTGAAATACCCATCCCTAGCACTAATTATAAATGTGAATCAACCCTATCCAAACTGTTCATTTAACCGGGGAAAGAAATGAATTAACATGCAAAAAAACGTATTTATTTTTAGTAGACTTGTTTACTGTCATGGAGTTTTTAAAATGTTGATGATGGTTCATGCTGGATAGTTCACATCCAAAATATCAACCTGACCTGCCTGGTTTCATACACTAAACCTGCTTTGCTTTGCCTACAGTGTTCATAACAACATTTTTTTCATTAAACCCTCTTTTTTGCAGAGACTTAACTGGTTCATTTTCTGCCTGTTAGTAAACAACTTTACTTAACTTCACTGGACAGAACTTTACATTTGTTTCTCTGAGAATGGGTCTTTGTCAAACTTGGGTTCTGTTAAATATTCGGAATGATCTGGATGAGCATCTGTTTTGAAAAATTTCTTCTCATTGTCAGTTTGAACCATTTTCTGCATATAACTCCAAAATAAATAGTGAGAAAATCCAGAAGTTCCTAACAGGTTTTACAAGATATCCAAACAACAAGTGATACAATATTCTGTGCTTCATAACTTCTAAACCTGTGGTTCTCAAACTGGGAGTCAGGGCTCCATAAGTGTCTCAAGATAGTTTCAGGGGGTCTCCGGAAGATAGTAAAGAAAATACACTTGATTTATCAAACAGATTTGTGATTTTTTTCAGGGCTGCATATATAACCTGTTAAATGCATGTGTGAATCTGTGAAATTAGCATCTTAAGTTTTAACACATTAATACAAAAATAAATAAGTTTGCTTCATGAACACCAAGAAATGTTGTTCTCTCTGGGGCTCATTATTAAAAAAATTTGAGAACCACTACTCTATGGGATCAGTTTTCAGAGAACCATGATTTTTCTCTACTTTGCTGCTGGCTGACCCTGTACACTATTTTAACTTCCATGACAACAGTCCTCATGTCTATTCCCGTCCTAACTCAAACACAGACTCCATGCCATTATATCAGGCCCTCCCCGTCCTCCCAGCTGTGGAAAGACTAACATAAGCATGTTGTAAATGCTATCCGTCTAGCACCACCTTTGCACAGATAAGGCTATTTTCACATGACCGTGGTGTTGTTGCATATATTTAGCCTTAGTTCATGCTATATTTGACTCTGGTAACCTAAATACATCAAAAATACTGAGGCACTGAGGATTAATATATTTAAAAAGCCTTTATTGTGTCATGGCTTAATCTATTAAAAACATGCAGATGTGTTTCAGTCTAAAGGGCCCTTCGTCAGCACAAAAGATGTTTGGAAGCTGAGTTCTCTGTTAAAAAGAAGGTGAGTCACAGCTGCTCTGTGTGGGCAGGTTAGTCACATGATCAACTACTAATGACAGTGAAAAAAAACATATAATGTTGGCTTGGCACTGCATATTTGATACATATAAACATGATTCAAGTAACATGCAGATGCATATAAATATATACATAAACAAACATATACACCTACACATGCATACATATAGAATACCTGATGATATGAATCAATGCACGCAAGATATTTAGTACATCATTACATCCAAAAGAGATGCTTATTAAGGAACCTCTTTTAATTTAACATAGACATCATAAAAAGGGAGAAAAATCCAGCTCTCGATTTAAACCTGGGTAATTTGTAACTTTAAATGTAAAGATCCAGAATGATTCTCTTTGTAAGAGAATTTTCAATATGTTAAATTTCTGAAATTTTCAAAGAATCACAATTGGTATGCTTTGACTCTATATAATGAACAGCCACTGGGTATAGAAGATTATCAGTTCAGCCAGTATGTCTTCAGTTTGCGCTTTGTTCTCCCTAAATAAAAACATCCACATTGCAATTCATGTCTATAAACTACACGTGATGTTTTGCAATTGATAAAGAATGTCAAACTTACGGCCGGAAAAAACATAAGTGTATATCAAGTAGTTGACATTTATCATATTGCCGCAATAATTGCAATTGCCACCATTGTGGTTGCCTTTTTGCATGGAAAGCAAGGTTTTTGGTTGCAACAGGGGAAGATAACTGTTCACAAGTTCATGTTCACAAGGTTGGGGCCTTTCTAATACTGATGGTTGGAGAATCTGACAGATTTTCTCTAAGAAAAAGTTAACCTTTCAGTATGTCCCAATTCCTTTTGACTATTGCTATACTGTGTCACAGGGTATACCTGGTTTGAGATTTGTTGACTTTTTTCTTTGGAAACCTAATTGTTTTGTAGGGATATATTTTCCTTTATTATATGCGTTGTTGATATCTTCTTACTTTAAATCTATGGCGCATTCCTTTCATTGTTTCATCTCTTCTTCTGTATCACATATACATTTCACCTTTTAAAATTGTCCAAAAGGGATGTTGTCTATTAGCCAAGGAGGATGACATGTATTACTCCTTCTCACTAGTGTTGCTGCATCATTATAAATGTAAGATATTGTAAAAAAATGTAAATATTACAGTGGGTGCAGTGATTTGCAAATCCATGAATGATACATACACTTGCCAGTCAGTTTGTTAGGTACACCTGTTTACGTGGTTATTAATGCAAATAAAAACCAAACAATTAAATAGTAAAAAATTAAGTAAATTTAGTCATGTGGAGAGGATTTCTCTCCACTCGTATAGATGAAGTGTTGACAGGATTCATGACACACAACCATCACCAGGGTTTACAATGATGGTCTGAAAAAGAGGAACTGTCCAATGAGTAGCAGTTGTGCAGAACAAAATATCTTGTGGACGTCAGAGGTCAGAGGAAAAATGGTCAGACTGGTTGGAGATGATAGAAAGGCAACAGTAAGTCTAATAAGCACTGGGTTCCACTCCTGCAGCGAAGAACAAGAAACTGGGGCTAAAATTCACACAGACTCACCAAAACTGGACAATAGAAAATGGAAAAACGTTGCTGGTTTGATGAAGTCTCCATTTCAGCTCTGGATTCAGATGGTGGGATCAGAATCTGCTGGAAACGTCATGAAAACATTAATCTATCCTGCCTTGGATCCTGCTATTGCTGGTGGATGAATGGGGTTGGAGGAGGGGGAGGTACCGACATGGTTTAACCACCACAGCCTTCCAGAGGATTGTTGCTGACCATGTCCATCCCTTTATACGGTTTCACATCCAAAGAGGTTTTGACATCAGGAGTGTCTAATGAAGGCTGTAGTTTAAAGATCCGTGATAGGGGGGATTAGTTCTATACATCTACATACTGACTGACGTTTTAGAGGTTTGTCTTTGTACATAACATTGTCTTAAGCATGTTTCCACATACTGAGATTGACAAGCAAACAAATAGACTGCTCTATAGGTTCTGCTTCCTTTGCATCGATACAGATGTAAATACTTATCTAACAAATTCTTCTGTTTTTTTGTAACTATCTTTGTAACTACTCTATCTTTAGCTTTCAGAACCACACTATGTCAGCCTGGTTAGCTCTCAACTGAGAGGTAAAAATGGCAGAAAATACAAGGAAATTAACCTGCTCAATGTCGCCACTGAGGTGGGACAACATAGCTTTAAATAAAATAAATTGGCTGCTTTCCCTCCTCCGTATGGTGAGTTACCATGAAGGCAACTTTTCACCCACATTAAGATCTCACTCCCTGCTGTTGTGCATAAGTATTGCATAGGTCAGTATGCAGCATTGTGCCAGATGGGTAAGAGGCAGCTTTTGTATATCTCTGCCCCAGAAATTTAAAATCTTTTTTTTATCGTTGTACTTATTTCGTTTGTGAAAAAATTATTTCTCTCCCATAAACTTATATACTTATGCAAAAACCAGAAAGGAGGAGCAATTAAAAACTCAGCTCTGCCTCTTTGCCTGTTTTTGTATTTTCCAGGAGCAACGATGCACAGGAAGTTCCCCTATGGATGATGTCATGGCAGTTCTGTCCATCTTTTTATTGAGCTTATAGGTGAACTATATATTCATGAGGGGTTGTGACCAAAAAGTGAGAAGAACTCAATGATCCAGCAGGCCCCAAAGGTAAAGAACCCAGAAGAGCTGACAAAAGGAGAGCTGGGCACCCACCCAGCCTGATTGGACCCTCCTGGCATCAGAGTCACCAAGCAGCCCAACGTGACGGCGAGCAAGTCCAGGAGCTGTCCGTGTCCCCTGGTTTTAGCCTGGCTGGGAACAAAACAGGACCAGACTGCCTCAGATTAAAGCACTGTGTGTCAGTGCTTCACCAAAACCGGACACCCTGGAGACAAGGACGTGTCTGCACCCTTTCTCCTCCCTACAACTACATGGAAACCAAAACTTGCTCACTTTCATCCTCATTGCGTGCAAAAGGAAAAGGCAGATTATGATGCAAGTTGAAAGGGACATGTTGCCTGCATTAAAGAGGGTGACTTAAGGTTGCCCTCCCGTAATGAGGCAGCCTTGGAGACCCATCCCTGCAGAAGTCTTTAAGATTATTTGAGTCAAGCGTGTGTTCCAGAAACAGCAGCAGGATGTCAGCAGCATGCAGATTATATGCCCCAAAGACATTGTTCTCACACAGATGCAAATAACTTTTTACAATGTCATTAAAACCTCTTTAGAACTTCTTCATTCTCACTGCTGACCTCCCACTGTGTCCTGACACACATGAATGTTTTTTTCTTCAGGCTGCAGGGACACCCACAGACACTATTCCAATGGCGAATACTCTTAAAAAAGAGTCAAGTGCATAAACAAACTCACTTGCAAACACCTTACATGTATAAAGCTGTGCGTAAAATCAAGTAAATAATACAAATAATGTTGACTTAAGCAAGTAAACATTTTGGAGAAGAGCTTTCAAGATGTCTCTTGCAGCACACACTTCCTGTGTTGCAGAGACCAGAGTTAATGATGCATTTGGATTCTTCTCATCTTAAAACAATCCCCTCAAGCACTGAATGTTTTTAGAAGGAAATAATGAGGGAGCTGTGCTTGAAGTAAGTTTTTTACTATTCAAGCATACAACTGTTTTTTTGTCTCTAATACACACACATACGCTCTATCCACAGTTAATCGCTTTGTTTTGCAGATACAATAATGGTAATGCAAATTAAAGCAAAATGTAATTCTCTGGAAATGTTATAATCAGATATTTTATTCACAAAGATCAGAAAAATTGTCAAATATTAAAAGCTATTGTTTACTATTTCATGAGAAAATTTACTCTTTTATTAAGGTTTACAGTAAATGATACTAAAAGGAATCAGCTGAATGAAAATGTACTGATCTCTTGCTATTAGTGTTTAAAAAGAGTACCTTGAAGAGGCAGAGTGTCTCAGAAGCAACAATGGGAAATGATTAGGAACACTGCATAAACCATCATCTGATTCTACAAGAAGATCTGTTTATCTGAAGATAGCTTGAAATGAGTGTTAGATACATTGACTTTATTTTGATGAGCATATTATGAGCTCAGTACAAGAAAAGACAGGGGCCATACCACTGTGTATACAAGGTAGGGCCTCTTAAATCCTATTCATGCTCTCTTACGTTCTTAAATGTTACTATTTATGTAAGTAAGGGTACATATTTCAAACTTTGCATACATTCACTTCTTAATACTTCCATACATCTTTTACATTGACATAATTGTTGAATCCACTAGTGGGCAGTGTTGAGTTTGGAGTTCATTTCCACTTCATTTCTGGTTGGGAGCAGTAATGCACCTCTACGAAGTAGTTTATGTATCCAGAAACACCAGAAGAATAGAGGCACCTCTCATTCTGTTATCCTATCTTTTTATGTGGTGAATTATTTATCTCTTTCTCATCTTTGGTTTGTTCTTTTTACTGGTTGCATGCCCCTGCAGTTTGTGGTGATTTTGATCCGTTTACTGCATCAATAGACGGCTTGGCAAGCCCTTTGAAAAAGGACCAAACGCAGCTACGATTTTCTGAAATATGTAACCTTCTTTACATTTAGTATTTTATTGCAACTGGTAATTTAAATACATTAATTGGTGGTATTTTATACATTAATAAACGGAACAAACAAGAGCAAAAAACAAATAGAAAAAAAACATGTCCCCACACCTAAGGCAGGTTTTTATCTACTCCGAAACGTCAGCAGAACAAAAGGAGAATGTCAAGCAATTGACAGGATTACTGGACCTGTAGCTCACCCAGTTGTTGCTGCTGGAGCCTTATGAGACACCTAAACACCAATTTTAACATCTTTACACTGGTTTCTAGTCAGTTTTGATAGATTTTAAACCCTGATGGTCATGTAAAATCCCAGAACAGTTTAGGTTGAGAATACATCTGTGATGTTCAAAGATTCAACAACACAGGTCAACTAGTCCAGACTAGCATCCAAACCAGACTCATCCAGACCACAATCAAGACCAGACCACCATCTCTAAAGCTTTCAATGTTTTATGTAAAGCACCTTGAATAGTTTTATACATTAAACGAGACATACAAAGAAACTTGCCTTGCCTAATGTATGCAGCTTTCTGTGGATGTCTGGCCAGAATAATTTGTACTTTGACACTTTTTTTTACCAAGAAAAGAGAGAAAAAAACAGAGTTAGGCTCACAGAAAGAATAGTAACTAGTCTAGAACTGATCAAAACCCTGACTGTTTGGACTAAAAAGAAAGTTTGAAGGTGGAAGGTGGAGCGATAAAAAAGAACAATGAGTGAGTGATTCATGAAGTGTGTTTCCCATAATGACTGTAGGACAGTTCCATTATCAGAGCTGGTATGCAGTTCCAGAGTCATTTACTATAATGATGTCCTCTGCTGTCCACAGCTCAGGACGAGTGAGTGTGGCTGACAAGACAATACAGAGGAGGAAGGAGGGAGAGGAAGAGAGGGTGAAAGGAGCGTGTCGAAGAGGAAGATAACAAGGAAGAACAGAAGAAGGAGCACAGATAACTTAGACTTAACAAAGAAAAAAATGAGAACTGGGACTAGAATGGACTGTTGTGGTTATCAAAGTTACTTGTTATTAAGTAATTTAATTATCCATTATGCGAACATCTATCCATCCATTTTCTTAGTTGCTTCATCCAATTCGGAGTCGCAGGTAGCTGTAGGGTATCCCAGCAATCATCAGGCGAGAGGCAGGATACACTGTGAACAATTTGCCAGTCCATCATTAGAACATAAATCTTTTTTTGTGTATTTTTACTCTACCATAATAACAGAATAAAACATTAAAATCTGAAGCAGTAAGTCAATTATTAAAGTTGTTGATATTGATTCATCTTTCAGTAAAACAGATTACCTGCATGATTATTTTACTATCAGCTTAAAGCATAACACCACCAAATTTCCAGGGACATAATTATTATGGATGCTTAGAAAATCCGATTCACTATGAGCACTTTAAGAATTTCAAACAAAATTCTGAAGTTTCAATTTTGACAACGAATCAATCAGATTTGTAATAATATAGCAGAAAAAATCACAAAGGAGGCATGAAGCAGGGACTAATTAAAGATGCATTCTGCAGAGAAAGATTTTCTTTAATAGAATCAAAATAATAAAATAAAATAAAGCCTCATACATCAATGAGAGCAGCTATTCTTAAGTTTGGTAACAGCTGTCCACTTTCTATCTATATTTGTATCTGAAATTATTGGTCATCTCTTTGACACATTTGGCAGTGGGTGGTGAAGATGCTGTCGGGTGGGGAAAAAAACAGACTTGGACTGCCACCTCGTGGACAAAAATTAAATCAGCACCTTCCTTCAAGTAAGTTGCTGTGCATGTCTTTGAGGCTTGACAAGTCCAGGTTGGCATGTGGAATCTGGTTGGCCAAAGTCAAATAGAAACGGTTGTGTTCAGCTAGCTGGGTCAGATTAGGGGTGAATCTTGTACTAACTCTGACCTCCACAGGATTCTGAGTGAAACAATATAATCCCTCATTTGGGACATTTGTACTGTTGAAGCAGAAGCAAGAACTAAATAAGAAGAAAGAAAATGCACAAACCAAAATTTGAGAAGGTAAAAATGAGATAACGTCATAAGAAAGAAAACTAGCATGAGGAACGTTCTGCATGAGGAAACCCCAGAATGAGGAACGTTCTGCATGAGAAAAGCCCAGCACGAGGAATGTTCTGCATGAGGAACACCCAGCCTGAGGAATGTTCTGCATGAGGAACACCCAGCCTGAGGAATGTTCTGCATGAGGAACACCCAGCCTGAGGAATGTTCTG
>JBAMHX010000015.1:2054353-2066009 GCA_037177515.1 Pseudomugil tenellus
TGCATTCAAATGACCTATCAAACAATGACTGGACATCTGCCCTGAACTCTATGGTTTGAGCTATTTTGCTGATCGATAATAATAAAAAAATAAAAAAAATAATGACACACAAAACAGCAACAATGAGGCTGAGAAAGGAAAAAACATTCAATTCCCAAATTAATTTTACATATATGTCATGGAAGTTGTATGTTTCACTATATTAAATACCTAAAAAAAAAAACATAAAAGAAGCATAAAAGAACAGTCGATTAGGATTTATTTGCATTCAAATGACCTATCAAACAATGACTGGACATCTGCCCTGAACTCTATGGTTTGAGCTATTTTGCTGATCGATGAACATGCAAAGCTTTGCAAGCTTTGCATGTTCATCGATAACTGGCTCGTATAGATCTGAATTACTGGCTTTAGAAATGAAGCAGGCAGTCCAGTGTTAACTGGGCGTAGATCAACGTGTTAAGAACCAGAGAGACCAAAGAATACACTGTTAGCCCCAGAACCATTCTATACCACGGGGAACATCCCCTGTTGCCAGATGGCCAGTCTGTTCCTCTGTGTCGGGTTAAATCGGCAGGTGTTCTCTCAGCAAATCATATGTTCACATTATATGTTTATTTGGGTTTATTTGTTCATCATAGTATTACCAATTAACCCTAACCCAAACGGTACTCCTAACGCCCCAAAAATACATTAAAGTGGATTCTGTGGTGTATATGCACATTAAGTAAAGGTATGCTATTTTGATGGGAATGCCAAACTGATAAAACACTGGCTGTGATGAGGGATTTTCTTTCTGTTTTCTGCTTTCAGATTTTCCTCTGTTTTATACCAGATGAATCATGAGCAGAACATAGTAAGTAAGTATTTTTTCCCAGTCTGCATCAACAGAATAAGAACAGATTTTTTCTGTTAATATTAGAAAAAGTTATCAGACAAGTGTTGGTCTCTTGACATCAATGTGTTTGACAGTTCCACCAAAAGTGTTGAAAGCAAGGTTGGCTGGTTTGGTATTTAGAATCTCTCAGATGCGGCAGTCTCTAATTATTCTGTATTGGACTAAACTCTAAAATGAATGGGTAATAATGCTCTTTTCTTCAGCTTCTTCAAGTCCACTTCTATTTCAGCCATTTCATCGGAATTTAAAAGTAATCCATGTTCAATAAGAAATTACAAGGCAAATAAATTTTCTGACAACCTTTAGTAGCTATGTGCATGCAGGAGTGACGCATTAAATCCAAAAAAACGTCTATAGTTTCTGAATCACTGAATTTGGACCAAAGAGCCAAGCTTATCAAGTAAAAATGGAGATATTTCACTAAAGAGGTAAATGACTTCATCCTCCATCCACCTGGATCAAATAAATCACCGGCATTCGTCACAGATTCCTGTACTACCTGCTTCTATCATGACAAATAACACTAAACCATTTCAATGCTCAGTCAGAGCAATCAGAGCAACAATAACGTGTATATGTCTAGAAATTTCTGGGTAGATTATAACACAGACGCTATCAGCGCGACAAAGCAGCCGAGGCATGGCCCCCGAAAGCATTTCACCTGAACGAAATTGATCTTGATCAGTGTTTCAGATATGAAATAAGAATGAAAGTACAGGAAGAATCATGGTGGCCCAGAGTGAAACTGACACATCATTATCTAGTCTCATAAATATCTCTGTGGAGACATGTAGACATATTGCAGTAACTTTCAAAAGAACAGTGAATAACTTCTCTCAGTGTCACGCTTCCACACTGCTCTGTCCTCAGCAGTGACTCAGACCTTGAAGAGCATGCATGGTTAACTTCCCGACTCGTGGACATTCTCATGAGGTAATTTTTAGATTTTATTGTGCAATTTAAGAGCTAGCAACACAGATAATATTAGCTGTTCGTGGTTAATTTTACTTCTGTTACTACAGGAAAAGATGTTAATGTTGTGTTACCAACATATTTCTCAGGAAAGAGTGAGATATGCAGTCATTGGTCCCTTTATTGGGTAAACATTTGAATCATTGTTTTAAAAAAAAGGCTTAGTGAGGTTCAGACTGTGCATTAGAATAGAAAAAAAGTGGATTAAAATAATTTTGAACATAACATGGTTGGAGTATTTTAGAAACTTCTGGTCTACTGGATATTTTTCTCATAACCATTTCTACAGATAATAGTCTGGAAAAAAGAAAATATGCAAGGGCATCCGTTGTTTGGATAAAAATATGCAGACTGCTTGGAGATGGTGCACAATTGCAGTGCAGAAGTAAGTGAGAGAGACATTACAATTTAGGGTTTGTGGCCTCAAAGCAATGAAGACTACCATGTAACACCAATTTCACATTCTCTAGTTTTTATGCTTTAATTAAGTCCTGAGTCATATTCAGCCATGCTCTATTTTACCTTCTTCCTTTTTAATGTTTTCCAGCTATAAGTCGGACACTTGGTCAAATAAGTTGAAGTTCACAGCAGCTACTTGTTCATTGCATGTGTTGTGCCAAACTAGCCACTAGCAAGGCACTATGCAAATGTGTTTCAACTTTATCTCTTTAAAGGGGGACAAGCATATACTTGCAATAATTAATTTTGTGTGGAAACAAATGTCTTTGCTTGGATTTTTGGGCATTGTGAACCTGCAGATGGCAGCCGAGAGCAGCCATGTCTGCAATCATTTATTTAGTTTCGTATATCTTCAGATCACAAGTTAATTATTCTGTGTTCTCGAGATCACGGAACTCCTTTAAAGTGATAACAAGTTGATGTTGTTCTGTAACGTTTGATGCATTCCTTGTCCAGCAGACCTGAATCAATTGGTCGAATTCTTTTTTCTTCATGTTATCAAGCGCTACAGAGGCCTTGTAGCGAGACATTCATTTAATTCAGGTGTGGTGGAGAAGGGATGCATCTAAAAGTTGTTGGATGGTAGATCTCAAAGACTGAAACGATGCAATGCTTAATTTCTGGAAATCACACTTTTTATTTTCTCAAAGTACCCTCCTGCTGTTCAGCAGTATGTTAACACAACATAACAAACTTCTCAAGAGCGCAAGATTATTAAGGTGGGTTTAAACTGAGTTATTTTGATTAGAGACACAGCAGTTCTAAAATAACTCCTGATGATGGCTTTTAGTCATGGCACTCATGGTTAACTCGGGGTGAACTAACTCGGTGTTAAAAAAAACCCAACTCAGACCAGCTGTTGTGAAACAGAAAACAGAAATGAGTTTCTCATCTTAGGTATCTCAGAGTTATCTCTCAAACTCAGGGTTTGTTGAACCCTTTTTGTGAAATGGACTCTATGTCTACAAGATAAAATGTGTTGCTACAAATTAATGTAATTGGCTGATTAGATGTTTTGCAGAAAAGCAGCTGTAGTTCCGAGTTATGTTAGAGCTTCTATGAACATTTCTAAGCTAACAGGGACAAGCCTTCACCATCACCACACCTGCCAACACCTCCTACTGAGGACTACATTTAAAGATTTAGAGCCAAATACTGCTTTTCAAATATGCTGCATTTGGAAAAATAATTTAATTTATTCTCTATTAATGAAAATATGCAGCTGCTAACTGTTAAAAGTATTTTATGAGAAAGAAAATGAAATGAATGATCAACACAGGAACTAAAAAGCAGAGCTGCTTTCATGGTGACACTTTGTATCCTTCAAGATGAACATAAACGACACAACAGGCATTTGTAAAACTGAGATTTCTTTTATGATCCCATCTACAGCAGATATGGATGCTCACAACTCCAAACAGAAAGTCTGACAAACAAAAGCACTGTTTGCATGTGACACATCAAATGACTTCAGCTCGGGAGCTTCCGTTCTGTTTTATTATCTAATTTTTCTTGGGAGGGAGATTAATTGTTGAATTTAAAAGATCTTCCAGCAGCCCACGTATGCGGTTCGCGCTCTCTCTGCTTTTTTTATATCAATGGTTCTCAAACTGGGGATCATGGGACCACTCCGGGGTCATCAGGTGTTTGTCTCTGCTGCTTTATTCCAACTTTGTATCATCATGGCCAAATGACTTTTTAATTATTTTTCTCGTTGGAGCTAGCTGCTGAAGTAGATGCTCAAATTATCCCACAGACGTCCAGAAGCTTCAGTTCCAGGAAAAATCTCCTGATCAGTTTATATGGAATTCATTTTTGTTTTTGCCACCTTGCAAGTTTGTTTTAGAATATCATCATTTACATTTCACAACTTTACATTGCACTTGGTGACAGTCCTCAGATCTTTACACCAGCTTCCTGTCTGCCAAAGAATTGAATCCTGCTGTTAGTTTATGAAGTACTGAATGTTTTAAGACCAAAATTCCTTCAGGATCTTTTGATTTAAACCAACCAGTCAAGTATACTTTCTCTTTCCAGATTCAGAAGCAAACATGGAGGTACCATTCAGTTTTTATTCCCCTCACATGTAGAAACCTGCATTTTTGCTGAAATTCTCAGCTGCTTTGAATCAAGGTTAAACACACTGGTAATCACACTTGGAACTGTCATTTCATGCATCTTCTCAACTTTTTTGTTTATTTTATTTTTCTCTTTTTATTTAATTTCTTTGTAAAATTACTTTTGAGTGGAACTTCCAACTCCGCTGCAATTTTTCCACTTTTATGTAAACCGCTTTGAAATGTTCTTTAGAAATAAGACAAAGAATAAACCTGCCTTGGTGTGCATAGATAAAAACGTCTGTTTCTCCTCCAAAGTAATCACAATTTGGTGTTGTTTGTTTGCATCAGCTTGAAGCTTTGACAGGACAGAAGTATGACATGGCAGTTTGAACATGAACAGTAGAAGAACAGAAGTACCCCAACTCTTGGTTTTGTCAGTTTGACATGTCAGGTTTGTAATTCTGTGATGAAATGTTTGTTATGAGATCTCAGGAAAACATTATGACACCTTGAACACAATGAAAATACAGAAAGCATCTCTGTATCAGAATAACAGTGGAAGCTTCAGTTTGTCCCTTTCTACCTCCTCTGTCTTCCCTTTCGGCTACATTTTGCCACCTCCAGCCTGCTGCAATTCTACAAAACTTTGCAGTCATTGTCATTCTCCATTCGTTCAGATTTTCCTCTCACTTTGCCACCTGTGTGAGTCACTTGACACCCGTATTCAATATGGTTCACATTTCCACTCCCCTCTCACTCTGTATGCGAGCCTGATTCCACCTGCTCTCCCCCAAACTGCCAGACGCTAAAGCCTCCTCATGCTTTCTCCATGCTGCTGTCACTTTGTTTCTACTCCCATCATGTGGCGTCTTCCTCTAACCAGTACGTCTTCAGCTTTGTCAACCTTCAACACGCTGACCTTGTGTATGTGGCATAATTTAAAAGGTTTGTGTGACAGAATTACTGGTTTGTTGCTTTAACCAAACTATAGCTTTTATCTAGCTTCATTAAATCAAAATGAAAACCAAAGGAAAGGAAGAAAAAGCAATGCTTTTACTAAGTTCTATTTCTGTTTATTTGTTTTTTTTTTATGAAGCACTTTGTGATTTTTATCCTAAAAAGTGCTAAATAAACATTTACTTACATAATGGAAATGGATTGAAACCAGGTCTCAGAGACGGTTGTTGCACCTTTTCCCAGATGAACTGACAGTTGTACAATAATAAAATAATCTGAGGCATCTTGTATCTTGTGTTTCACAGCTCACTGTCGCTGAGACTGATCCGTTTCAGAGAATAATTTCTTTTCTTTCACCTTCTGTTGAGTTAGATGTGTATCAGTAGTACATCCCTGTTCGGTACGTAGCTTTGTTTTAGACCACATAGAGCCTAGACGATAATGGAAATTCTGGTATCAATCTGCTACCAATAAATCCAGTGCAAGCATTGCATATACTCATACTTGTTGCTGGAAATCTCATTATCATTTATAATTCTTTCTTTAATCATTGGTAATGTCAAAATCACAGAGACTTTCATCAAGCATTTATTTTATTACAGGGGACAAATCTCAGAGATTTACGCCTGGAAGACTGTTTTTACCATATCCACCTGTCTTTGTCTATTTACATACCTCACTGGGAACCTGAAATGCTTCCAAACAGGAGATTTTAACAAAAGAAGATCTTCAAGCTGTGCTTGCTTTTTAATTTCTGTTGCTAGCCACACTATCTGCTAAGTAGTAGCTGTAGCTATAGTGCAAGGTAGCTATCCTTCTGTTGGGAAACTCTATACAGATCTGTTCCATACTCATCGTTCCGTACCAAAACTGAATACAGAAACACTGTTACAGCCAAATACAGAATTCAATGAAAACTGCCTACAATATATTGTATTACTATAGCCAACGCAGCCCAAGCACAGCTCAGAAAGCCATATGATCTATAGAAACATGCCTTTGAAATCAGACCTGGGGGTGAGGCATGGAGGCAACCACTTGGAGACCAGGCCCATGCCCACAGTGCCGACTCAGGCTCAGCCTAAAAGTGTAACATGAAAAATACAGCCACTGCTCCAAGCTGAGATGCTGCCCTTTGACTGCCTTTTTAAATATTAGTATTAATAAGAAACTGAGCAGGTGTACGTAATACAGTGGCCAGTGAGTGTACCCCGATGTTGTAACAGATGAAAATGAGATCTGTAGCTCATGCATATTGTTATCAATTTTCTAATTATGTCTTAACTGATCGACTCTGAAACAGACTAACTCTGAGCACAGAGTTCTCAGCACACTGTTTGCCTTAGTCAAACTTTGGAGCAAAGTTTAAAATGTTGGTCTGTTTTTGTATACTTAATAAATTTTACTAAAGCTATTATTAGAACCTAAAAGAAATCAGTCATTTATACTTGATAGTAATCATTTTTGTTCTGTTATTGCAGTGTCTGTTTATTTTTCTCCAAACTGAAATTACAGTTAAAAGGATTATAATTTAAATTTTTATTTCTGAAGGCCCTAATTGTCTATTATGCAACATCTGGCAAACATGAAAAAATTACGCTGTTGTGGAAGGAAAAAAATGAATTGCCTTTTAATTTTCTTTTCTAACACAGATAGTTGCACATGTCTAAACATGCAAATGAGTATGCAGCTAACAAGAACACTGTTGTAAACCTTAACTAGCTGCTGATTAATCGTAAATATGGCCCCAACAACTGAGATTGTGAGGTTAATCCACTCAGTCTGATAAAATTTGCTGTTTTTACCCCAAAACAGCTTTTCGAGAAAATTTGGAACAACTACAAACAAAAGAGGAAGGTTGTGAAAGAGAAACATACAGGTTGACTGAGGAAGATATCAAAGCATCAGGACAGAAAATCAAAGCAATAGGATTCAAATGCAACGAAGGAAGCTGAGGGAAATGGGATTTTCTTGAAGAAAAGCCAACATAAAGCATCATTAGCAGCTAAACAAAAGAAAAGTAGTGGGCTGACAAGAATCAGTCATGGACTCTAGGCGTTTGGATCAAAGTCATGCTCAAAGATGAAACAGGAATCTACATTGGGCAAAGAGATGATGCTTGAACCTGGGTCCAATAAACCATATAGGACAACAGAAGAAAAATAGAATATGTAGTATAGTAAAAGATATAGTCCAGCAAATGACCCCATTCTCAAACTGTGATCTATGACAAGTTTTCATCCCACAAAGCTCATCTGTCAGCTGCTGTACAGCTTGGCACAACAGCTAAAATAACATAGATATTGATTGTTTGTGAGTATCTTTATGGCTTATTTTTAGATCCAACGTGAAAACCTGAACCGGGTTGACGTGTAGTCCCTAAATACGCTGAAAACGAATTACCTCCGCCAATGTTATTGACGCCGTTTATCTGATGCCTCCTACAGCCCGTTTCTGTCTGCTGTTTTTCACTCTGATAAAGATCATTTGTAACTGAGTTATATTTTGGGATGAGGGGGAACTGTGAGCTTGGCGGAGGTTTGCACTCTCCGAAGGCTTTTCTAATTATAAAATAGTTTTTCCACATTTTATTTTCGGTGAACCAGCTGCATGAATCAGGTTAATAGTGTGCATGACATTACTTCCTCTTACAAAATCTCTTCTGGAAACATGCAGCGAAATGTCAAATGTTTAAAGATGACAAATTAGGAAAATGCTTTCAAAATGACATTTAAAGTGGAATAGTTGTAGTTGTGTGTCTGAAAAGAAGTTTCTGTACTTTTCCTCCAGGGACCTATCAATCACCTGAGGTGGCCAGTACCACACTGAATCCCCCCTCTAGCTCCGTCCCTGTTCATGCAGATATTATACATCTCAATGAGAATGCTGAAATATATCCAATTTGTTATCAGCTTCTGGCTGATACTCTGAATGTCCTCCAGGTGAAAAATTGCTCCTGCAAATCTAGTTATTCCCTCTGTTTGTAAATATTACTGAAAACATAATCACAGCAATCAGCTTGATGAACAAGTTTGGGCACACTTGAAGCTCATCATATGAAGGAGCTGTTGGTGGCCTACTGCAATTAGGTGACACCATGTCCAAGTATACTCATGTGCTTAGAAATCAGATATTTTATTTTAAATCCAAGGACACAGGCTCCCTAAAATCCATTTATTAACTCATTACAGTGTATCAGCTGAATAACCTGCAAAGGGTATAACCTGCAAAGTCTATAAGAAAGAAAAATGGCAGAATTTATTGTTCTGGCTGTTTTGGAAATGCAAACATTAGACAACAGTTCTTCTAAATCGTATCTTAATTATCTTAACGAAAGTCTTAAAGGTCACCTGTTGATTTGCTAGTACTATTTTTTCACTACATCTATTAGCGCTGATCTTTTCTACTATTTTCATCAAAAGCAGGAATGCGCTTTAGATTTCAGTCATTCTTGAACTGCCATGTCAGTAAGTAACATCCCTCCTGCCCATCTATCTACTCGCTTTAGAGCTTCACAGGAGACAGACGACGAGACGAAGGCAATTCAACCCCATTCCGGCATCTGCATTACCATTAATGTGCTTTTTCGTACATAATGCATCTCATCTCTCAGAGGAAAAGTACAATATCCTGAGAACTGAGCGTGTCATTTGTGGTTATCATCAAGTCATTGAGGAAGAGTGGAGGGAAGGATGACTGTGCTGGTTTTTCCTCCCAAAACTCAACTTGTGTGTTTGATAATAACCTTTTTAAATAAGAAAATGGCATTACAAAAACATGTTTGGAAATGTAATTTCCACATGACCAACATGGAACTACAAGGTGCATGTACTCAGGCATGTATGCAACATATTATTTTATTCTTAGGGGGATAGTTTTGTCCTACTGCTCTGCTCCTTCTCAAATGAAAGACTGTAATATATTAATAATGAATATGATATATCTTTGGGATGTTTTTACATGTGTGTATTTCCATTAGTTTTTTTTTTCTTTTTGTAATAATGCAAACTAACCAAAACAAACAAATCATATATCATAGGTCAGTTGTGTAATTGTAGACCTTTAAAATGCTGAAACAAAAACACCTGCAGATAGCATAAAGCACAATTCTCATTACTTGTGCAGCTTTAGCAGATCTGTTTACCAAAAATGTATTACCTGTGCTGTTACTTTGTCAAAAAATAGCAAAACATCTGCCTAGTACTACTGTAGATGATGACAACTGCATGAATGCCAGATGACGCTACTGAAATCACATCAAAAATGGTGTCTTTGAGTCGCCCACAGCAACCCCCTCCCTGACCCTAACCCCAGCCTCTGAGCCTCACGAAACAAGCTTTTCATTTACTATTCAGGAATCAGAACAAAACACTTTGGAGGCACATAAGTGCTCTGACAAACTGCTCTCCATGCAAACGTGGCTTTGCAGTTCTTATCCCAACAAATCAACCGTTCTGTTCCAAGCTGATCTCTATGGTGAAGACGCACATTCTGAACAAAGTGAATTTCACATCTGGGTTGTTTCACGCACAAAAATATTGGGATCCAATTTTAAACTGTTGCTGAAAACGTCAAATCTCACCTGATTTCTTTTCATCTTGTTGTTTTATGACCAGTGCTCTGATTGAACTATTATATATAATGCATATATGTATAATGCATCAACAATAAATGACTTTGGCTGAACTCTCTGGGAAATGAAAGAATGGTTTGGGGTTTGAATTTGCTTCATTGTAAGGAAATGTATACAATAACATCCTGAAGAAGAAAAGATGGAACAGTATGAAATATAGAAGGCTAGTTGCATCTAACTGTTCTCGCTAAAATCATACACTCACAACTTGAAATTAACTCAATATATTTTAGAAGTAAAAATGGTGACTAAGGGAAAAGTAAACAGAGTTAAGAGCAAAGATTTGGTCATTGTTGTATTTTAATGCTGATATGCTATCAGAGACATCTACAACCTCCAGGACAGCACTTCAAAAACTCACTTTGGCAACCCTGTCTATAGAGTGATGCTACAACATCCATATCCCATTTAGATGGATATTTAAAATTAACTATGCACTTGTGGATATGCACATTTAGAGTCATATTAGTGTCAAAGTATAATGTCTCATTTATATCTGTCAACTCCTGTTCTTCAGCTTCCCCTTCCAAATGGTATAATTTCATGATGTTGCCTGTCATTTATAGATATGTACATGAACCCCCTGTTTTAACTTCCTCTTGGGATCATGTGGCAAGTAGGTCTAATCAGTGATGTCCAGAGAAATCCAAGTCAAATCCTTCTCTGATATTGTCTGAATCTGCAGTATCTGCTGTTTTAATGATGAATCCCTCAACTACTTTCCACCTGACTCAATAAAAGGTGTAAAATGAGAAAGTAACAGCTTGAACACAAGTCTTCCAGCTGCCTCACTGGTTTTTGTGATGTGTTAATAGATGATAACAGCCTAGAAACCTCCTAAGAGATAATCTTTATTTTGTCTATTAGCATGAAAGCAGACATTTAATTTGCAGATAACACTGTAATCAGGTGAATTAGCTTCTAAATGCTCCTCCGTTGCTGTTTTTCTGTTTTTGTGATTTGATTTAGTGGAGAAACAAAATGCAGCCATGTTTAATTTTCCATTAGAATAAAACTTTTTTAAAGGGAAGGTGGAGTATTATAACCTATATCTAACTGATACATTACAAAGTCAAGATATTTAATGTTCAAACTGATAAACTTTATTGGTTCTTTTGCAGGCATCATATTCACTCATTTTGAATATGACGCCTGCAATTCAAAAGAAATAAAAAAAAAAAAAAACAAGAACAGGAACAACAAAAGGCTAAGAAAGTTGAAGAATTCTGAAACAAACACCTGTTTGGAACATATTACAGCTGAACAGGCTAATTGGACACATGTGGGTGGCATGACTCACCTTTTAGTTGTTCCTAAAGTGAGAACTAAAACATACGGTGAGGCATCGGTTTACCACTACGGCCCTCAACTGTGGAACATCCTGCCAGAAAGCTCAGCTGACCTGCTGACCTGAGCTTTCCTCGACTGTGGAACATCCTGCCAGAAAGCTCAGGTCAGCAGACTGTATTTTTAAAAAGAGGCTCAAGACCCACCTTTTTAGCTTAGTTTTTAACTGAAATTTTTGTTTATTGATTCTGGTTTTAGTATCAGATTTTATTAGATTTATTACATTGATATTACATTATATAAATCTTATTGTTTATTAACCCTTTAACTTCCACATTGAAAAAAGGCCCAAGAAAAATCTTTCTTTGCATTTTTCTGTTTGTTTTGGAC
>JBAMHX010000015.1:2066109-2076273 GCA_037177515.1 Pseudomugil tenellus
CAGTAATTACACTAACTGCTATACACACTCTCACAATTAATGTACAGATAAGTGGTATATAGACATTTTATTAGTATGGAACATACTGTGCTATGAAGCTTAAATCCATATTTATGGAATAAATAACTCAGTTTTGGAGCTCGTCTTTTTTTCCAGGCTTCTGTGTTTTTGATTACAAAGATACAAAATCTAATAGGAATGACATCACGCATTTGTTGAACGAAACAGCTATGCTGCCAGTTTTGCTGTAGCTCTCCAAAATTTTACTGAGTAAGATTCATAGTTGGCGCATCGGTACACACTTTATTCCATCATGTTTATTTTTATAATTACCTAACTTTGCGCAGAAAATTATTTGGGCAACTACCAAGCCCTGTTTTGTGCATAAGCAAGATTTATAAATGAGGCCTCTTAACTAGAAATTACATCTGATGAGAAGGTGCTTTTTCTAGGAAAACATTAACAGATCTAATTTACATGAAAATGCATGGCTGATGCAGTGCTGAACTGTGGGAAACTTCTGCCTTATGAACATTTTTGTAGCTCAGGGAGTTGTTATATTGTGTATTAGCACAGCATGACATCATCATAGTTCCCTTTACCCTGTTGGAGGATATTTTTACAGCGAAGCGTATTTCTTCAGAGCATCTGCACAGTGAACAAATTAATAATAAATTAAGGAATCAAAAAGTAAAATAACAAGAATCTTCAAATGCAGCTACTGAGAAATAGTAACTTCATTACAATTTACAGAAGTAATGAGTGACTACTTACTTTAGCTGAGTAAATGCTCCAACGATGACTCACAGGACTATAATATGGAAAAAGGATACATGGTCATGAACTCGCAGCAAACTGTTCTTAAAAAGCTGAAATAAGCTTCTACTTATTTATTTTATCAATTTAATAAAACCAAACAATACAACAAACATTTTAGCACCTAAACGGAAAGGAAAAAGAGCAAATTGTACAATCTGTTGTCTTACACAAATAATTAAACCAATAAAAAGTAATAACTATTTAAAAAAAACAGCTCTAGGCAGACATGCTGCTGTTTTCTTACAGATTCATGTTTTACTTAATTCATAATCTACAAAATATCACATAGCAAGAGGGAGCAAAAAAAAAAACTCTTTAATTAGACTTACATTCTATAAACTGACTCACTAAAACCCATCAGTTTAACACTTTATTTATGCATATTGTGTCTTTTTTTACATATGGTGCATTCATGCCTAAAAAATCACAACCACTGAACCAAATGAGTACATAATTTTAAATTTTCTATGTGATTAATAAAGTATTTTCCATTTCTTTCATTTAATTTCATTATTTTAAATGATATTGACTGATTATTTCAGATCTTTTGTGGATATTGTTCATCAAACATTAACTATGAGCTTCATACATCAGCTTATGTAATCAAACTATATCATAAAATTTCAACAATTCTAAGTTGATAGACATTGGATGGATCTAGATTCTCCAGTCTGATGTATAAGCCTGTCATGATAACAAATTTTGCTTTGCGATTAATTGCCTCAGAAATTATTGCGATAAACGATAATATTGCACTGAGTAATTGTTAATTTTAGACCCCCTTTTTTTTTTTTTTACTAAAAAATGGTGCCATAATACTGCAAGTATACCTCTTAAAATAAAGATTTATGTCTAAAGAACATTTTACAATGAAACTTGAGGAATGTTAAACAACTACTATAATGGATTCTCGGTCTCATTAACAATGAATAAAAACAAACACCATCAAAAACAATAAATTTGATAATGAATCTCTGCTCTGTAAACAAAACTGCACTTCAACACTGTCTTAAAAATTTCAAGCATGGAGCCCAGACAGAAAACTGTCAAAATTGCCTGTTAGTACCTTTTATACACACACATTTAAATAAAAGCAGATGCCTTAACAGGCCATATTAAATATCCATAGCATCTTTAGTCAGGGAGATTCCAAGCAAGAAATGCCAACATATTTACTTTGTGTGGTTTAAGGCAAGATCTCTCAGGAGTAGCAATGTTGCCAGCTGTGCTAAACATTCTGTCTGAGCTGTTGCTTGTTGTACAAAAGCACATGTATTTTTGAGCCAACTTAGCTATCAAAAGATATCTTTCTTTAGTTTCATGCCACCATATCAAGGGATCACAAGATGGATCAAGTACATCTTCTTGGAGGAACCTGGTTTACTCTGCATCAGCCTTTAATCTTTTTGGAAGGGCAGCCTGGGTCTGACTTGTTAGATGAACTCTTCTAACTTGAAGGAGGTCACTTAGCCTCCTTTTCTTGGTCATATTAGTTTCATCCTCGTTTCTTCCAGCAGCGTTGCTACAGGTCTCACTACTGGCACCTTCTCCACTTCTTTCTGTCTCTTTAAAGTTCAGAAGCTCTTGCACCAGCTGATGTTTGATATCATCCAATGCTTCTGGGTCCTTCATGCTGCCCAATACCTTGGATCCAAGATGGTGGCCTTTCTCAGGAGGACTTGAACTGTATGGGAGCAGCATTTTTGATCCAGTACCCTGCAAATGTTTTGCTTAATTCTATCTGTCAGTCCAATGTCATCTGGGCTTGGAGAGAGAATGTCACCTTTAATCAGTTCTAGCACAGGTTTAACAGATTAGCTTCACTCTGTGCCTTTCTCAAGTATCTCCTTTTAACCCAGCTCAGGTTGAAGGTGTTTAAATGAGTTTATCAGGTTTTTAGAAACAATTCAAACCAAACAGGACACACAATAAAACAATTTTCATATAATATAATTTTTATTTGACAGTCTCAGAGAGATGAAGAGAATGTGTGCAAACTGGATGAGCCGGTGATCACATCAAACGGGGAGCTACAGCAGGAAACCGGGAAGCTTTCTGAGAATATGACATGGCCTGAAGATACTAGAGCAGTTATGTTTTATTATGTTTATATGTTGATGGAGGGCACTTGAACAAGACTGTCTGGAAAACTGCATCAAGCAGGGGAATGCTGGAGCTTCATCAGGCTTTCAAACCAGCTGAAAAATATGGAAAAATTACTAATGTTTACAACCAAATGCTTTAAAAAACAAACAAAAAAAACCATACACATTAATCTCTCCATTAATACTGCTGTTTGTGAGGCTTTGTCTCTTTCAGGATGTAACTCCAGTTAAATTACCTCATCAGTCCTAAAGAGGAAAAAGTAAATGTAGAGTTAATAATATATATTTTACAACCAGCACTTAAAACCAGGTGTATCAATACAGCAATCACCACAGGATAATTTTTATATTCAACGAAAATCTTTACATGAAAATTAAATTCGGATTATAACTTCAATAAGTGCTAAACAAAGGCTGTTGTAGAATTGTTGTATTAATGTCACCTTGTAACCTATAACATTCCTAACACCACACTGCAGCCTATACAATGTATCTACAATCTAATTGTACATAAAGTGCTACCACGAAGTATCCTGCATCTTAATGAACGAACAGTCTGCCATTTGCTCTCGAAAGATCAAACAATGGGTGTTTCATTGTTGCATTTAGAGCTGATAATAAAAATCAAAACTTTTTTCAAAAGTTTACCTTTTTTAAATTCAGTTAATTTTAAGATAGGCTCTTGGTTGCTGCAAATGACACTACCTAGACTGCCTATTCTATTTCTGTTCCACTATGCAATGGTCAGGTCTAATTCTTGGGCAAATTATTGGTACGTGTGAACCAGAGAATGATTTTCAGTGAGAGAGCTAAATTATAAAGTCTCCTGCAACTGGAAGAATCAGAATCAGAAGGCAATGAATGCACTGCTCCTTGTGAGCTGGAAATCTGCAACTTACTGGCTGCAGGACATGCCCACTAATAATGGATGCATGGTTGAATTAACTTTTTCAAAGCTAATTTCTATTAAGGCTCAGATATTTTCAGGGTTTTTTGTGAAGCAAACCATGCTGTCACAGCCATAAACAGAACATGTGAAATCTGGTATCTTCACAAAAACCAACGATGTATTTTTACCTAGTTTTCACTCTTTCACCTAGATTATGCTAACTTAATGTTTCCAGTTATTTCAAACATAGTGTGGTTACTATAAGACAAAACCAGTAAAGCACTAGTAAATGGTTTGCAACCATAAATGTATTTCCCAATATTGATATAAATATCAAAGATGTAACAGAACAATGAGTGACTGCCTAGTTTAGTATAGAGAATGGTTATAGGCCCTAATGGCCAAAAATTATACAGTATCCTTTAAACCCAGTGACTATATAAATAAAGCACATAAATAAAGCACTTCCCATTTAAACTACAGTTTAGTTTTTTCAGTTCTTTAGTTTAAGTTTTTTTCTAACTAAATGAGTGTAAAGCTAATATGTAAAGCTGTGAAAGCTGTGGCTTTAATAACGGCCACATAGAGGTCGGTAAAAAGAATTTCAATCAGTTATCACAAATAAATAGACATTACTAAAGAAAGAAGTCTATGCTGTTTATTCATGCTGATGACAGCTGTGTTGTGACACAACTTTAATTGGTGATGGAGATCATCACAGCCTTATCTCACCAGCGCTTTAGCGCCTTTTCTAACAACTAGAAAGCTGACTGCCGGAAAACATTACCTGTTATTACCACAGCAGTTTTCCTGTGAAAAATCCAGCTGATGGCAAATGTGCAAAAAAAGTATTTTAAACTAGCTGAAAGATTGACAAATTAGTAGTTATATTATATCTCCAGGGCTGTGTGCATAGTTCAAGAAACACAGTCAAGAACATCCTTAGATATTACTGTTCAGCAAAATGCGACAAGCATCAGCCGCACAAAGGCAGTGCTTATTGTAATTTTGCACGGCATGAAACGTATCATTATTGTTGATCTTATTGTGTCGGTTTTGTTCTCCCACTTGACGGGACCATAAAGATGAGTTAGACTGGTTCAGATGCCGCTCATGAATCATGTAATGCTCATCTTCATCTTTTGCTACCTGAAGCACGTAGCAGCCTTATCTCAAAAGTTGTTTACTTATTCAAGAACTGACTGCTGCCGGCAGTCATACAGAGCAGCGGATTACAAGGAATTAGTTGTTCTGTAAAGACACTGATGGAATTGTCCTTTTTATTCATTCACTGCACCTGATAATGTAGCCAGGAGAAAAGTGAATTGTGTTATATACTTGAAAAAAAGGCTAAATTCTTACCAATCGTCCACTCATAATCTTTTGTAGCAAAGTCTGGCTTAAAGGACAATTTTTTCATCAAATCAGTGGCTCGTTTCTTCATCCTTTAAATTGTTGCTGTGGCTTCTGCAGCCCCTTTAATGAAGTTACAGCCTCAATGAGATAGCTTCAATTCTTTCAGTTCTCTAAAAGTTTCTGTTTTAGGTTAAGTACATGCACTGTGATGGACTGGTGACCTGTCCAGGTATAGCTGCCTCTACCTTCCCCATGACCCTGCATGGAACAAAGCAGTGTAGAAAATGAATTAATTAAATCAGTATACTTGACCAAAACCATGGACTGTATATAAAAGATGGACGAAGCCTTCCAGCAGATTTCTGAAGATCAACAGTGAAGCTCGTTGGGCTGTTTCTACAGTCGCCATCTTGGCAGTGTCATGCAAGCCGTCACTCTGAAAGATACAGTGAGCCTAGGGGGGAATGACTGACCCCTATCAAACTTCGGGCCTCCTGTAGCTAAGCGCTAACTGAGCTAGCTCAGCTCTAACGGAAGCTGTCGTAAATTGTTCCCACTACCTGTAGGGGTCATAGTTTTGTTTTGTGTGTTTTCATTTAGTTTTTTTTTCTTTCTTTAGGTAAAAAGTCATCAATAAAATGAACAAATAAGTCGACTGTTTTGATTACAGGGCCTATTGTGTGTTTGTTGTTTTTCTCAAATAACTTATTTTCAAGCTGCAAGTATTGTTTGAAGCAATAGAATGGAGCACATGAAAGAAATCGCTTCTTCATAAGTTCTCTGAAGCACTGTGATTGTTTTGGGAAACTTTTTAATGTTAAAGATCATTTTCTCACTGTTTAAGGTTCTTTTGGGAACTTAGTAAAGAAAAAAATTCTACCACAGTTTCAGTGCTTTGAAGAACCTTGTTTAAATTATGGCATGATGGCTAATGACCATGCTTAACCTGTACTGACTAACTTGTGACTGTTAACAATTCAGGGTCCTTTTTATTGTAAAGGGGGATATTTTGCAACTACTTTTTAGATATATGGGTTATATAGTAATATAGTTGTAAAAATATTATTGAGAAACGTTTAGCTATAGCATACTTGATTACTTTTTAATGACCCAAATCTGAATTTGAACAAATTATTAGGGCCTACCTCAAGGGGTGTGAGGACATATTAAGTCTATATTAAACCTTCTGTGTACATAGATACAAATACCATAGGCTTATTAAATTCTAGCAGACAGGGCTTCATTGAGTTCATCTAGTCTTTAATATGACGTTATCCGACATATCTCCACTTTTTTATTCATTCTTTTTGATAAATGGTTCTTCAAAGAACCAGTAGGTAATAGGTTCCTCATAGAACCTAAGGAGGTTCCTCGATGCCATCACTGTAAAATAAACACCTTTGGTTCTAAGTTGAACCTTTATTTTTTAAGGATATAACTGAAAATTGTTATGTAGCTTGTTTCAGCCACAAACATTGTGGGAGCTGTTGCTGCGAAGAAGAAAAGCACTGCTGAGGAATTTTTATATATAGTAAAAAATTAAATGAAATGAAAAATAAAAAATGAAAAATACTTTATTAACCCCAAAGGGAAAATAAAGAAAAAAAAAGGTTATTTATGGTTTAAATTACCAAAGTATTTTTAATGCCTGATTGTAAGTTTTAGTCCTCATTTCTCAACAATTTCATGTGTGTTTGTGTTCTGTGCTTGGAAGTTTCTCTTGTTTTGTTTTACTTGGATTCATGCTGACTTTCATATTCAGTTCAGGTGTTATGTCTTGCTGGATGCAATCAAGGTGAATGGTGCTTTGCACAACTCAAGCCAAATGCTGAAAACAATCATCTTTAAGTGCCACAACGTTAACGCACAAAATATTCAAATGCACTCCATTGCTGTCTTCCAAGGCACCCGTAGAAAGGTCAAAGTTAAGTTTGAAATTCAACACAGCATGTCTGCCACCACTGCTTTGATGACAGAAGATTGAAGTTTCTGAAACTGTATTTTTCTGCAGCAGTCTTGTATCGCTCCAATCATACATTCACTGACTGTGAAGCTCTCTTTGGGTGACCCTTTGTTTGCCGTTTTAATTAAACTAATGCTAAATCAAAAGATAGGCATGCTGCTTACTTACAATTACTTTCTGGTAGGATCTTTTTTTTATCTCATAAACATTGAGTCTAGAAGCCTAAATATGAACAAATTAAGCACCCATGACAGAAAATCTCTGGGTAAATGACTTTTACAATCAGATTTATTCAGATTCTGACAGCCATATGGATGATATTGTTTCTTAACATGGATAACACAGATTCAACACAGATGCTTCTGCTTTAATTCTGAATAAATAGAGGTTAGATAAAAAGCCACTATAAGCATCTGTTCATCTGTTTATAGGACCATATGTAACAATTATGAATGGTATTTGGTATTCATGGAAGCGAAGCTCTACCAAACAGACTGGTTGGCAGTCAAATGCATGCTAAATTAGTGACTCAGAATGATGCAGTGATATTGTGTTGGATTTTCCATTTCTTTTGTTTTTACATAAAGGTTATCAAGTGTCACAGATAACCAATAATCTAACATTCAAACTAGCCTTTATTTACAACTCTAAATAGCTTTTTGTGTCATAAACTCCCAAAACTGCTCCAGATGAAATTATCAAATGCTCATCCTGAGAATCTCAACTGAAATTTCAAATTTAAGCATCACATTAAATGTGCTTTTTCTGTCCCTTGGTAGGTGTTGTCAAGATGTAGCATCAGTTTCTCCAGAGGCAGAGTAAATAGTAACCATTTGCTTTGATTTGACAGTTCCTGGAACTCTACAACAGAAATTATAGGAACAATATTGCCTTTTTCTGTAAAAACAATATAAAACATTCATGTTTCAGAGAGATGGGCTGCGTAGTGTCTAGGTGGTTAGCACTGTAGCTTTACATTAAAAAGGCTGCTGGTTCAAGCCTCAGCTTGGAAGTATTTAGTAGTTAGTATTTAAAATGGATGGATGTTTCAAAGAGATCTGAGAAGTTATTTTTTAAATTAATATGTCTATAATATTTGAATATGTACACATATTGGAAACAATGTGAAAAGGGAATAATTAAAAACGGCATTACATTCTTAGATTTATCCAAACATTTTTATAGCAATATTTTTTAAATACTTTTGTACGTGTCAGAGAAAAGAAGCTTTGTGTACACTGAATAACCCTCAGCATGCAAAGTTTACACTGTTTCTTCAAAATAGCCTTAATTTAATTAAGTGCAGAGATTATGATTTATTGTGTTTAGCTCTTCATGTGAACAGTCCTTCAAAGGAAATGTTTTGATCTTGATATAAAAAATTAAAAACTTTAAGTCACTTTGTCACTAAACACCTGCAGTCCAACTGGCTTACCCTGTCAGTGTTTGGAGCAAATAAACACCTTGATGCTTCCTTTTTTAACAATTAAATGAAGACAAAACTGAGATTACTTTGTTTTGTAGCAAAGAGAGGAGGGTCAGCATCTGTAAACACCTGGAGACTCCATCGACCAACTCTGTAACCTTGGAGTGTTGACAGACCCAGATGTGACATTCAGCAACCACATCAAAGGTTCACTAAGAAGTTTTTTACCAACTCAGAAACACCAACAGAGTTAAAAGTTTAGTCTCTCAGAAAGCCCAGGAGAAACTCATTCATTTCCAGGCAACTGGATTATTTATAAAAGGACTTCCCCAAAAGAGCATTAATCATCTGCAGCTCATCCAGATGCTGCTGCTGGAGCTTTAACTGGGACTGAAAGATCTGAACACCAGTTATAACATCTTTACACTGGTTTCCAGTCAGTCACAGGATAGATTTAAAACCCCACTGATCATCCGAGAGTGGTTTAGTCCCAGAATACATGTGTTATATGTTCAGACTTAGGTCAGCTAATCTGAACCAGAGTCCAGACCAAACAGCATTTAGCTGTAATGCTCCAAACAACTGGAACAAACTGCCAGTGGAGAATAAACTCTCACCACATGTAGACAATTTTAATGCTTTTTTGCACCATCTGCAAAGCTTTTAATGTTTTATGTGAAGCACTTTGAATTGCTTTAGACATTAGATGTGATATAAAAAAAAACCTTGCCTTGCCTGAAGCTTAGAGGAAGAACACTAAATGTGAAAAATGGTGAAATGAGCCTGAGTTTATGATTGTTATTTTGTTTTTTCATCTTTCGTCTCTTTTGCACTTTAAACAAGAATAGGTAAATAACTCCATGTTGTAGTTCCTGTGAACTTCTGCAGCCATTCGCCCAAAGAACATTCCTGGAATTTGGTCTGCTAGTTGTGCAGTTTGCTCTGCTAAAAGCCAAAGGTGGCAGTGGCTCCTGCTACCTGGACCTCATTTTCCTGACACCATGAGATCAGTGGACTCTGTTATAGCCTATAAAAGGCAGCTAAAATCTCATCTCTTTAAACACCCTTTTTGTTTTTCATTTCATTGTGAACCACTTCACTTTAACAGGTGCTGTATAAATGGATCTAACTGAGAAAGTAGTCAGGACGAACAGGAAAAAAGGGGGTTTTCTGCTGCTTTCTTTATAATCTACTCTGTATCTTTGACTTTGAGTTCCTCATCAATCTTTCAAACTAAATTGTTCTCTAACTTTTACTGACTTTATTTTTCAGAATAAATATAGCTGATATAGAGTAAAAACACAACCTTCATTTCTAGGCAAGTTGTGAATAAAAATTCTCGTAATTATTTAAATATTCATTTTAGTTAATCATAGTAAGTGTTTTCACTGGAAAACTGTATTGTATTCATATTTAAAAAATTGATTAACACACATTTTTTATTGAATATTCATACCTGTGATTGCATTTATTATCATCAAGCACTTTGATCAACTGAAGTTTGTTTTATAAATGTTATATATTCAATTTAATTAAATTTTATTTATATAGCCCAGTATCACAACAAGTTGTCTCAGAGGGCTTCACATGCAGGTAATAACAGAAC
>JBAMHX010000015.1:2155473-2171123 GCA_037177515.1 Pseudomugil tenellus
TAAGAAATTCACATTAAAGCCACAGAACTGGAAGAACCATGTGAAATAGAAACCTGGAGACTACATCTGTTAAAACTGAGAATTACATAATGTTAATGCTTTTACCCCATTTTTATTTTCATTGCCCTCCAAACCAAAAATGACAAAGTGGTAACCTCACAGTGGTGTAGGTAAAATCCTGAAAATATGAAGGTGAACGTGAAGTTTAAAACAGTGCTACACCCTAAGCTCACAAGGAAAGTTATGTTTGCAGAATATTTTAACATTTCAAGACTCAAGTTTCAAGGTTTCAAATCGTTTTTTGCAACCATGCAGTTTTCAGATCTCATGCTACAAGGTTTCAGAGGTTTTGTGCAAACTAATGTGGTTGGACAACAAATGTCTAATTGAAAACAGCAAGGTTGGGCAACAAGAGGTTGGAATCTCTGAAAATGTGAGGCTGAAACTCTATAATATGCATGTTGCAATTCAAACCTTTTTTTCAGAGATTCAAAATGCTTTTTAATGTTTCAAAACTTATTTTCAGACTTGCAAAGCTATTTAAAATTTTCAATTTTTAAACAGACTTTTAAGGTTTCCAAATCCCATTGATTCCATAGATTTCTGACCTGCTTAGTAGTTTTTAGGTGTTTGGATGGAAGCTTTATAAAGACCTCTATTCATTTGTCATCGGCTCCGAAGACAATTACTTTAGTTTTGGTTTAACTGAATATGTTGCAGTCCAGATTGTCATCTTCTGATGACACTGCAACATATTCCTGCTTGTGGTAACTAATGTTGTTATTCTTTATGACCTGACCTGACCTATTGGGAGCATGTATGATAAACAGTAGAGACCCCAGGATGAAACTTTGGGGAACTCCACATCTAATTCTTGTCTGCTCAGATGGAAAGTTACCCATTGACACAAAATATTTCCTGTTTTCTAAGGAAGTTTCAAATCATTTTAGTACAGCACCAGAGAGGCCCACCGAGCTCTCTAGTTGTTGGATTAATATATTGTGTTCAGTTGAGGTCGAGTAAAACTAAGAAAAGCATTTTCCCATTGTCTTTATGCAAGAATATTAGGACTACGTTCTTAACTACTTGCTAACACAAATATCTGATTACATGGACCAACTCATTACATTTAGTCGTGCAAACATGGTGAAGATGATCTGATCAAGTTCAATCTGAGTATCAGAATGAGATAGAAAGGAGATTTAGGTTACTTTAAACATGGCATTATTGTTGCTATGAGTTTTACTGGGATTTTCACTCATAACCATTTCTGGAGTTTATAGAAATGTTCTGAAGAGAAAATATCCAGCGAGCAGCGGTTGCCTGCCTGAGGCAAAAATTCACACAGACTCACCAAACTGGACAATGGAAGATGAAAATATTTGCTGGTCTGATGAGTCTCCATTTCAGGTGGTAGGATCAGGATCTGCTGGAAACTTTATAAAAACATGGATAAGTCCTACCTTGGATCAATGCCTCAGGCTGCTGCTGCTGCTGGTGGTAGTGGTGTGTGTGTTGTAAGTTATTACCAATAATTTAACAACCACAGCCTTCCCTAGTATTGCTGACCATGTTCATCCCAGTGTAGCATCTTCCAGCAGGATGATGCACCATGTCACAAAGCTCACATCATCTCCATAACGATGACCTTACTGTCCTAAGAGAATCAAAGTCAAGTCAAAAAGAGATCCAACCTGAAACTTCCAGGATGTATGTGACCTAATAAAGTGGCCAATTGGTGTATTTAATTAACTAATTATATTCAGTTTCAGTTGAATTCGCTTTCCAAGACTGCCATCAGAATGCCATCAACAAAAATTAATAAAATTGAATTGAACCGATTATTTTTCCCTGAGGACATGAGGACAGAGACAATGAGTCTGGAAATAAAACCATGTTATTTAGCTTCTGTTATTTTTATGTCATAATATTTCACAAAAAAAACAACAGAAATCATTTTTCTGGAAAAATACACAACTAATAAGCATAAATACAAAACTTTAGCCTGATAGTTATTCACTGAGCAATTATTTCGTCTTTCATATGATGTTGGGGAACTATGATAAACAAGGAATTGTAATTTCCAGTCAGTAAATTCAGGAGGAAACCGCTTGTGTTTTCTGGTTTCTCCCGGTATTCGTAACGTAACAGCATGCTGGAATCTGGAATTCCTTCGAGCTGGTTACAAGGTCAGTTAGGGTAATGCACTGAAGAGTTCAGCAACAACAAGGGGAATCCTCAAGCGTAACAACACTGTGGAAATGCCCCTCATGAAAATTTCATGGGGAAACCCAACAAACAACAAGTGGCCAAGAAGAAAACATTCACGTCTCTGCGCTGTTCCTTGGAAGCGGTGGTGTACAGTTTGAAACATTTACACACTTGGGTTATTTTTGTCAATACACATAAAAAATAACCATGTATTAATGCATGCATGCATCATCTGTTGTCACATCAAGTTGTTGAAAGAGCGTATTTAAAACGTATAAAATGAATTTTTGGAGCTTTTAAATATAAAAACATGTCAGGACATTATATTATATTATATTATATTATATTATATTATATTATATTATATTATATTATATTATATTATATTATATTATATTATATTATTATGTTGTTATATTGTGAAGCGCATCCAAACCTGAGCTGACTGCTTCAGACAGGCTGTGTTGCATTAGAAATAAAACTATAATACATCTTTCAGTAGTTCTGCGGACATTTGTTCTAACAGCTAAAACTTCGTCTAAACTTCTGTTTCTGTGCTTCTTGGTTCCATGTGGTGGTTTGTCACAGACGCTATTGCTGAATTTCTGAGTTATTTTATTTCTGTGGATTTTACAGGAAATGGTCAAGTGAGAAAACACACGGGTATGGGTAACCCCCCCCCATAAAAACACACACACACTCCTCCCCCTTGCTCCTCCCTCGTTATAAAAAAAAGGGAGGTGAATTAGGTGTTGCTTATAATAGTTTTTGACTCTCTTTGATTTTCATGCAACGAGGCACAGAAGTCAGTCTGGGACACATAAAGATGCATTTTTACCTGCTGTTCACCATCTGCGCCATTATGGTGAGTAAACATTTCATTGCGGGTTCGTTATAAAAAGTACAGATGTAGATCTGAAATGAGCTTGTTATACATCGTTTTTCATTTATGTGTTTCATTGTTATATCATTTAAATAACTTTAATCAATCATGTTAACCTTAACCGGTCGTAGACTTATTCTTTTGAAGCTTTTTGATCGAAACTGCGTAGAACACGACTCCCACTCATACTTTCACTTTCGCTTTCCTAGCAGATATAAGTTTTCTATGGAATTGTATGATTCCTGACAAGCAAAATGTAGTTGTTAAGGAAGAAAAAAGTGTAAAGACAGAATGAAAGATACTGATGCTGCTGAATGTTTGGTACTTTCCAGCACGCCCTTCAGTCCGCTGGGAGGAAGTCAGCTAGCATCAATAGTATCAGTCAAATTGGGAAATACATGTTTATTCCCTCCTGTGCAGGCAATGGCCGCAGCAAATTCCTACTGTGACCCCGAGAGGCAGTTTGAAAAGGATGGCGAGTGCTGCGAACTGTGCGAGAAAGGTATGTAATGTTGCACATAAACGGTACCATGTATCACCTTTATTACTAAAAAACCAAGACATTCATTGAACATCATCTACTTTTGCTTTCATTTAGATTAGCATTGTACATGCATTAGTAAAAAGTCCCTTTGCTTTACATTGTTTGGGGTGATTTAAAGTTTACATATGCAGTCTCTAAACTAAGATGTAGCTGAATTCTGATCTTACTTATGTTTTCATTATTAAACAAATCAGCTTTCTTTCTTTTTTTTTTACACACATTTAAAAGTCAGCACAAGCTTTTTTTTATTGTTTTGATTCCACCAAACTTAAAAAAAATCTTTAACCTGGAATTTTCCTCCCCATTTAACGTCACATTTCAGTGTAGACTGACTGGTGATCTGTGGAAGGACCACATGTTGTTTACTTAACTCTCACGTGACTGCTCTGCTAGCTTTACATATTTTATTTTATTTGCTCCCTTTCTGAATTCATGAGCAGCTTTTGTCTTCCTCATGCAGCATCTGCACACCATTAGCACTGGGTTTCACTCTGCGCCAAAGCCTAACAATTAGTGAAGCATTTTAGGTTTTTTCTTGCATTTGGTCACCAGCTCGGTGAAAACGGTGCTACCGTGCGGTGGTTTTAGTAGCCTACTTTAAAACCAAGTGCTTGTTAAAAGTAATAAGTCACATTAACTATTCAGTTTCTTTTTTATCTGTTTGGACAGTAAAGATCCCATCCCTGTTTAGGTCAGTTTTGGTTGTAAATGGTAAAATACACATTTGACTTGATTGCACAGCTAAGCAAGTGGTCACCATTGAAACAAATTGTTTGCTTCTGTAAAGTGAAACCAAAGTGAAAAAATATACAGTTTGGAAAACTGGTTGTGGAGATCAATCCACGTTGTGTCAGGGCCTTTTTAGGATGCTAAGCTAACAATCAAGTTGGAGATTTGTCTTAAACAAATATTCCAGTTGTTTCTTTTTTGCCTTTGAAGATCCATTTTCACATATGCTTGAGAAAAACTGAATTTTTCAATAATAACTTGCTTTTCAGGGACCAGAATGTTACCGCAGAGCACCTGCCAGAGTCCTGTTTGTGAACCCTGCGAAGAAAATGAATATATGGACGAATACACACAGTCCTCTAAATGCTTACGTCAGATATACTGCGATCCAAGTAAGACAACCTGATACTTGACACTTGACACAATTACGTGCTTGTGATAACTGGAAACCATTATTTTGCGTTTCTGGCAGATAAAAACTTCCAGCAGCCCAAACATAGTAAGACAGAAAAGAGTGTCTGCATCTGCAAGGAGGGATTTCACTGCTCGAGCAATGCCTGTATAACCTGCGGACCGCACACTAAGTGTGGGCCCGGATTTGGGGTTCACACTAAAGGTACAGTAGTTTGTTTGTTTTTTATACATAGTAACACCAAACGTGACAAATTTAATACAGTTTGAGACATTTTGCATCAATTTCTGGTAAAAACTTTGCTCCAAACCCTGTTGAACACAGTCTGATACCTGATACCAGGAAGTAGGGGAAAACAACACTATGATAATTTTGACATATCACATGGTAATAAAAAGCAAATAAACCCCCAAAAGAATGAATAAAGGCCTCTTCTCTAGCAGGGGCCTCTCTGAATCAGAAGAAAAAAGAGAAAACAGAAGGAGTAAGGACGAGACTAATTGCAGTGGTAGAGTAGCAACAGAGGAAAGTATGAAGGAAGAAAAAATGGGGTTGAAATGCAAGATTATGAGAGAGGCAAAATGAAAGATTACTTGAAAAGAAAGCAGGTGGAAAGGCAGAAGGGAAGAACAGGAAAGGATCCAGAGAATGAGGCAGAATAAAGGAAGTGAGGTGAGTACAAGAAGGCACCCCAAGTGAATTAGAGGTGTGGCCCTGTCCACATCCTGAGTCAATCTGGTAACTTCACACATAAAAAAGAAAAAAATCTGGTCTATATTTGACTATTTTAATAAAATGTTAAAACATGAATGAACATTATTTTTGTATATTTACTGTGTAATAGAGTGCTATATGATCACATTACTGTAGCACTTTAGTAATATCTGTATCCACTAGTGGGCAGAAGAGTGATTGTATGAACAGGGTGAAACTTTTACTAGAAACTGTATCATATATGTAACTTTCATCATATATAAATCCAGCCCAGACAGCAAAACATGTTTGGCCCAAATATGTCTTTTACTTCCACTACTGACTAAATGTGAGTGTAGGTGCAGAAACTTGGTCACATGACCTCCAAATGGCAGAAACTGCCATGAGAAGGCTTTTTGTATCAGAAAATGTTTGCCCTAATCTCCATCCAAGTCAGCAACTGGACATATGAACCACATGTCGTCCACAGAAGACTTTTCATACTCCAACCCGGACTGGCAGCTTCTGGCCCACACAATTCCAATAAGTGCCAAAGAAGCCCAGATTTGGCCCAAACATGTCTGCTATGTAGCTGTAGAATTTTCCTTTGTTAAAGAAAACCTCATGTTTGGCTTTACAGGGAATCACTTGCATGACACAGTTTGCAAGCCATGTCCAGACGGGACGTTTTCCAATGAAACCTCGAGCGAAGCTGCCTGCACGAAATGGACCGAGTAAGTACTGAAACTCCCTGAGAGAATAAGCAGTCAAGCACACTCTCACCATGTACTCAGTATCAGTATGACTGACCTCCTAACTGTCCTCACTCCCGCTGGCCTTCATCTAATTTTGATCCCAGCTTTAATACCATGTTGGTTTCCTTTATCGGCAGCTACGGTGTCATGTTGCTCTGGGACAGAAGTCAATCACGATTCTCTGTTCCAAGATGAGTTTTCACCTTAATGTGCTTAAGAAAGATTTGCTCTCATTCCTGTACCTACAGACTGGGATATAATGTAGTCCTGAAAAGTTCAAAGGAAGCAATCAATGCGTATTGCTATACATAAAAGTAAAAAAATAAAACTTTATTTTTACATGTTAACATGTCACAGAGTGCTTAAAGGTCCCAAATTTTGCAATGTTTGCCATTTCACAGTCTATCCTATGCAAATTTATGATAATATTATACATTTTGCAACATGCGCCATACTATAGTTTTACCACTCATTTGTTGCTGCGAGGTCTCTACCTGGAGCTGTGAAAGGTTTGCTCCCAGCTCTGCACTGAGCAGCCAGAAAGGGGCCATCCATTGTCGGCATGTCGGGTATTGGCAAGAGCACAGCAGCAGCGACATGCACACTTCATGGGCTGAGATGGTGTGCTAAAGTTTTCAAGCAGGGACGGGGAGTCTCTGTCATGCCACACCAGAGTCAGGCATTACTCTGCCTAAGCAGCACCCTTCTTTTCAAAACAATACAGCTACAAAAGTGCATGGATGAAAAATAAAACTACTTCCGGGGTCGTTTTAAGGTACAATTAACACTAATACAAGGTTCGAATTTGGCATAATATGGGACCTTAAATGGAGCAGTAAAACCACTAGATATAAAAATAAAACCTGAGGCACAATGAACTTTAATAAATTATTAACATCAAAAAGTTTAAAAGGATTTCTGATAAAAAAAAAAATCAAATCAATTTTTATTTATAAAGTTCTTTCTATAAAAAACACAGTAATTGACTATTTTAAAAGCACACACCTGATCAGAGCTCTCTGACATTCACACACAATCCTCCACACACACCATGAGACAACCCTGCAGACCGAGCAGTCACAGCATGAGGGACCCCCATCAGCGAGAAGCTGAAGCTTAAAATGTCAAACATTTAAGGCTTTAAAGATGAGCAACAAGATTGTAGAAACAATACAAATCGAACAGAAAGTCAGAGGAGGAAACCAGCTCAGGGAGCAGCTTGGTTTTGACCGAGTGTAAGCTTTTTACATCTTCAGTGAGAACGTTTCTCTTGTTCTCGAGGCCCTAGGCAGAAAATGACGTTTTTGTTCTTGCCGACGTGGTTGAAGACCATTCTGAACACATTGGGCTGCCAGGATATTATGTGGGCTGGGCTGGTTAACATGAAGTGGACGGTTGCTGCTTCCATGTTTTTAATGATGCAGGATGAACAGATAGTTTTTATAAAACAGCCGATCAAGATGGTGAGGAAGCAGGAAGGTGGCATTCATGGGCACGAACAAAAGCATGTGCACAATCCAAACTACAGTGGGTAGATTATCTCATTGAGTATGAAATAAGCAGATGAGTAGCACATAAAATCCCAGACATCCCACCTGCAGTGACCCCCTACCCCCACCTCGCTGCAGACAAAGCTTCTCATAAAGGATGAATGGACCAGATCATTGAGAAAAAAATCTCTGAAATATGAAAGGGAAAGAAATTAAAAAGCTTCATTAAAATGGTTAAATATTAAAACAAAAAAAACATTTAAATATTAAAACCATCAGATTACAAGTCAAAACAAACAAAATGCTAAATAATTGGGTAATAAAACAGTACAAAGAGAAAATATGAATGCATGTCAAATGCATATATTATAAATAAATGGTGTTAATGAAGTAAAAAATAGATAAAGATTGTCAGGAGGTAAATAAAACTGGAATTGTCCTTTGACGCCGCTTCTTTTTTTTTTTTTTTTTTTTTTTAGATGCAAATTTGGATACCAGTTGAAGAAAAATGGAACCAGTATGTCTAACAGCATTTGTGGTGAGTATGGTGTGGGCTGATAAACTGTAAAGGTTTCTCAAAGTCATCTCTCGAGCCATCTGCAGCCGTGCGGTTACAGCGTGCTGAAAGCGAAACCCGTCTCACATGAGCTGCTGCTGCTCTGTGGTTCACACATGGGTTTCACTCACATGCTGTTTACAATCGTGTCAGATCCTCCCGTTTCGCCTGCAACCAGTAAACACTGGACTAATTAATCTGGAGTTATGATTTAATCTGGAATAAAATACATCATTTGTATTTCGAGAGACTTCGTTTTCCATGCAGGAAGTAAAGTAGGGATGGGTTAATATCATGTCATTAGTTTATTTTCAGCTATATCAATACTTCATGCCCTTCAAGGGAAAGTCATTATCTAACAGTGTGCATTAGTTTGCATTAATGTAATTTGCATTAATGGCTTTTTTACAACAGTATTATGGAATATAAATTACATTCAAAAGTACGATACTTTTAAAAGTATGCTTTTAAAACAATAATCCTTATAAATTCATTAAACGAGACAAGATTAAATTATTTTAAAATTATAAATTAAACTACAGATTATCAAAAGTAGTTTCCCATTAATCAAATAAAAAATTTAAAAATGTTGCATGAAAAAGTAATATGAAGAATTAAATGTAAGAGTATGAAAAACCTGTGTTAACCCAGTAAAATATTAAAACATCATTGTGATGTTTGATTGGCTGCCACAACCATGTGACAGAATGTTTCTGGTCTTCACATGCAGTTTTATTTCCTAAAATTGTCAGAGGTGGAAACAAAGGCAACAGAGTTGTATCTACATATCCAATTACATATTGATACGCAGATAACCAATTAAGTCTTATAGATGAGAAATAATATAAAGAACTAAAAAAGCACTCAGAGAGCGCACAGCTTCACCAAGCTCACAGTTCCCCTTCATTATGTGACTCACATCCCAAAATATTACTCACTCACACATGATCTTTGTCAAAGCAGACAGAAACGGCCTGTAGGAGGCATCAGCTGCCATCACGAGGGGCTATCTCCCAATGTTAAAGAATCCTTTAAAATATTCCCGGATCACCTTCAAATTGTAATCGCTTCTTCATCTTCCAGCTCTGGATATATCCTGAAAAATTCATGAGTCTGTCCATAACTTTTCGAGTTACATTGTACACATATGGACAGACGGATAAACACCGGCGATAACATAACCTCCAATAAATTAATACATTAGAATACTCATTTATACATATGAAAATGCTATTTATTATCTGAAGTTTTTCTATTTGTTTGCATACTTCATCATTTATTTATCTTTTTATCTATGTGAACTTGTGAAAAGTTTCTGTGTATAATTTGTATATTTTTACTAAGCTTGTGTGTTCTTCATATAATAACTGAAAAACTGAATCTTTCTTGTCTTACAGAAAAAAACATCCGAGATCATGTCATAACCTGTGTTATTCTCGGGATCATGGTTGTGGCTCTGCTTGCTGGTGGAATATGGTTTTTCAGAAAACACAAAAGTACGGTTTTTTATTTTTGTTTTCAGATTGTGACAGTATCAGTGCTCATTTAAATGGTGCTAAAGTTTTATTTCTGTTTGTAGGAAACATACAGAACTACACAGAAGTTGAAGTAAAGGTAAATGTGAGTATCAGAGTGGCTTCATGCTAAATATTAAGATACTTCATACACATGTTAAAGGTTTTTTTTTTTACACTATGTTTTTAAATTCAACTTCGATTTCAAGGAATGCCAAGAGACTGAAATAATCTCACAGCCTGTGCGGAGCACACCAGTGGAGAACGAAGATGAAGAGAGCCTGGAACATGGAGTCACAGTAAATGGAAACGTACTGACCCAGGAGAACGGGAAAATGGAGGTTCTCTCTCGTCAGGAGTCCCAAACGCAGGACTCATACATGATGATCTATTAAAGGCAGTGCAGTGTTCGAGCAGCACGGCTAACCCAAACCTCACCTGACACCAGTGGTTGTGTGATGTTCTTCCTGAGCTTGCACTGGTTTCTGTATGTCTCTTTATCTTTAGCCAACATTTCCAAAACCCTGCATGCTAGGTTTTTCACTCATTAGTATACCTAACTGTGACCAAGTTGTTGGACCCTATGAAGGATTGGGTTGGTCCTTATGAAAGACCCCTATGTGGTGGTCTACTCTACGTCTCACTCAATGACTGCTGGGAAAGGTCCCAGTTAATCTCCCATTCAGAATGTGGAAGAAATGGGTATTAACTTTATAAACGAATGTACTTTGTCTAGTGTCATATTTTAACATGTACCAACAACTAATTATGTACATATGTATATATTCTTAACGTGAAAACACAGATTTGGTTGTGTTAGCTTTGTGTATTTAAATGTGTTGTGTAGTTTTTGTGATTTTCAACCATGTGACTTTTGTTGAATGCATCACATTCAATAGAATTTGTGTGTATAATTTAGATTAAAATGAATTAATTGTAAAGGTGACCATGTTTCTTTCCTATTGTTGGGCACAGTTCCCATCATGCTATGCGGTATGAAACCGGAAATAGAATTTCAGTAGAATCCTCTATCAGCATTATTTTACTCCTGTTGCAGGAGGTTTCTTGTTATAAATTTAGAATTAGTTATTAGTGCTGTTTGTTGTGTTGTACTCGATAACTGTTGCATGCACTTTCATTTTTTAAGACAACTTTGAAATAGCATGATATTAAAGTTTCAGACTTTAGAGAAGTCAGACTTTTTTCTCTGAATTTTAAAATCAAATTGATTGAAATGCAAATCATGTGCGGTGACATGTTGCTTATCATGTATGACAATAAAATGGAGTTTTATGTCTCAGATCAGCCCTTTAGATCATGACCTAGAATTTTTAAAATCAAGTAATTATAACCTTACATGTTAAGCTTATGATAGTGCACTGCTCTGTAACCCTTTCTCCCGTCTATTTTTCTAAAATATCTTCAATTTATTGCAAGTAAGGGTTGTTCACAATTCATTTATTTCAACTCACATGTTGTTGAACAACTCTAACACATCTTTTAGAACAATATCAGAATCTATATTCTGATCAATTAAATGTTCATGTTTAAACCTTAAAGATAAAGTAATAACTAAAAAATTAAAATGAATATTAATGATATTAGTCCCCATGAGTAGACTTTTTTCTCTCCCTTTCACAGTTCCACCTGTTCCCTTAAACTTTCCTCCACCTGTATCAAAATAATAATCTTATTAAGTTTTTGTATTTTTGATATAGAAAACACATTTTACTTAACTAATTGAGATACTTTTAATGGTAAAAATAGTACTTATTTATATTGGAACTAATGCTTGTTTGTACATTGTTACAAGCGCTCACCTGTTCCTTCCATACTGACAATCACATCATCACTGCTGGCATCTGGCTCTGCTTCTGACACTAAAGCACATTTTACAAACAGCTATAATTCTCAGTATAAAACTCTTCTTACTGAGCCTCCTGATCAGTTTAGGTCTGTGTCATTAAAATTGTGCTGAATAATTACGCATTTCTGGCCACTTTTCATACAGAGCAGCTCTACATCATACAGGATATTCTTCATCATTTCCAACTATAATCACTCAGAGTGACCTGATCTAAAATTTTTAGATCAGGGCTGGTGTTTAGTGTTGAATCTTGCTTCTAGCTACAAAAACAGTTTCGCAGTTAGCTACAGCGAAGTAGCATCATATTATTGTTGAAAGTAGACTGTATAACGTTATGTTACATGCCACAACGTCACACTATTTTCTTATGTCTATCTTTGTGCCACCCTTGCTCCTTCTACTTGCTGGCATAATCTATGCGTTTCCTGGTGTTGTAATGTCTCTTCATATCCATAAGAGGGCGCCATTGCTTCCCTGTATATAGTGAAAGCAACGCTTTGGTTGGTATATTAAAGCTTTATAGCAGCCGAGTTTATTAAATTATACGTTCTTTTCGCTATTTGCTGCGACAAAAGGTCTCAGCTGGAAGCTTATCTTCCCACCGTGTGTTCCTGTTTGTAAGGATAGTTAAGGTGAGAACAGAAGACAGACCCTTTGTTCTCAGCTTTATTATCTACGGATTAAAGGAAGAAGGTGTTTTGTATTTACATGTTAATATTCAGGATCCAACCTAACACTTTAACAGAGATGTAGCCAGCTGTTACCACCTTGCCTAAAGCTTCTTAATAAAGAAAGGATTTTAAAAAGGAGAAAATCTTTGTTTTGAAGTTGTTTTTAAACTAAATGTTTTTAATGTTAAATGGCAGGGATTACCTTAAACTTGTTGGTGAAGCTGTAACATGCTGTAAATTATTAATAACTTTTGTAGTTCTGTTTGAAAACATTGCGTTTCTGTGACGCAACATGATGCAAAGTGAACATTATCCAGCCAATCACAGAGCACAGAACAATTTTTTTACTCGAAGCCAAAGTTTATTTTATCAAAATACCTTCTTCATGGTAAGACAAAGGAAACATAATTTACATATTGCTGGTTGAAAATGCATCTACGTTTATTTACAATAACACGTGTGGTCTTTGGTCTCTGGAGTCCATGAGGTTTGAAGGTAATAAAGTGCAAAAGATGTGGAGAAAAAGTCTTTCATTTGGATCTGAATACTTGTCAGACTCTTTCGTGAGTTGTATAATATGCTGGAAGTAAGAGTCCGGTTCGTGAAGCCCAGTCTGCCCAGAGTTTCCCAGCGGGGTGATAAATACTGTCCACAGGCTTCTTCACAGTCTCTGAGGTGGCAGTCTCCGCCAGAGACCAGATTTTTGGTTTCTGGCTCACCGTGCTCTCTTTAATTTCCAAACCTGAGTGTGTTTGCTCAGAATCCCCGTTTTCATCTGTCTTGACTACTCCAAGTCCCTGGTTCTCATGTTCTCTTCTCTGTTTTGTCTCCAAACGTGCATCCACAGGTGCGCAACTCTCCAGCGCGCTCCCGATCTGCTCCTCGGTGTTTGCGCGGCCACTTTGAAGCTCTGTCTCCTCATTCTCGCGCTCAGTCAGATGACATTTCTCTAAAGGACTTTCGTCGTCCTCACTCTCACCGTCCTGCCCCTCGTCCTCCTCGTCTGATTTCCCTTTTGACGCCCAGCTGACCCGGTTCTCCTTCTTCAGACGTCGCCTTGCGTTGGCGAACCAGGTGGAGACCTGTGTGAGGCTCATTTTGGTGATGATGGCGAGCATGATTTTCTCACCCTTGGTTGGATACGGGTTCTTCAGATGCTCGTTCAGCCAGGCCTTTAGCGCGCCGGTGCTCTCCCGGGTGGCCACCTTTGCAACCCTTGAGGGATCCTCAACTGGTCCCGGGCGGTAAGGAGGGTAGAAAGTACTCCCTCGAGCAGCCAGGAGAGCGTGATGGTAGGGAGATGTGGTCTTCAGGTCGAAACTGTTACTCTTAGGAGAAAGAAGAAAAAATCAAAGTAAGCAAATGCGTAATTTGGCGACATGGTTTATCCAATGCGCATGCTTCTGTGGATGATGAGGATAAAACTTTATATGTGAGCTAATCTGCAGACAAGTTGATGCAAACTCATATTCAGCAACTCACCATGTGTGTGATGTGTCTGTGGTGCGGATAGGGGATGAAGTTGATTCCCTGTAGTCCTGAGTATGTAATGGGAACCCCAGCTGCCATCGCGGCGAGATGCTGAGCCTGCTGCTGCTGCTGCTGGACACCTGGCGGGCATCCAAGCACCGGGATCTGATATCCAGTCGGCATGCTGATGTTCCTCTCCAAGAAGAAGCTGCCAAATCCAGTTTGAGATGCGGGCATCTTGACTGCGTCTCAGTCTGTCCAGTTTTGAGTGGCAATCCAGCCTCATGGATCTGTTTATATACACCCAGCAGCCAGCATGTGTGCGTGCGCGCGGGTTAGGGGGAGGAGAGGGGGAGTAGGAGGTCCCTTTGGGATTGACTGACATCTAACACTTGGAGCTTTCCCTGGCACCAAATCCCATCAAAGACGCTCTCCGCTGCTCCACTAAGTGTTTGTGGTGGAGAAACTTCAGGCAGCTGAACTTTTCATTTCACTGCAGAGTTTTTTAAAGAGAAAAAGGGCTAACAAGCATTTTTTAAAATAAATTTTATAACAGTTTCCTGTTTAACATACAAATGAAAATACCACGAGAATTGAAGAGTTTTCAGCTTTGAATCGGGTTTTTCTGCCATTTGATGTAATTTTAACACGTCTAGTGTCTCGCACTCATCAGTGGAGAGTTTGAAAAATTCAGTTAACAACATCCTGCCACTTTCTGCTGCCGCTTCTGACACTTCGGCACCTCCAGATCTGTCCTTTCGTCAATTAAATTAAGCAACTGCGTCAAATTACGCATAATTTTTATGCGCGCTTACAGGACAACGAGCCTCTTGTTCTGCGGAGAAACTGAGAAAACGAGCAGATCTGCTTCAGCAGAATAATGTAATATGTATTCATTCATACAACAAACTGCCGTGTTGATAAGTTTCAATGGGTCCTCATTAAACAAGGTTGAGTGAAACAGGTGTTGACTAATGTATATGATAATTGTGAGATAACAGGTGCTAATGTGTGTGTGTGTCAGAGATAAGAGGCCAAGATAGCACTTCTTCCTCTCCCCCCTCATGTCCTTCAAAAGAGACGCAGTTCAGGCCGGTGTTTGTGTTCAAAGCAGCAGCTTTCTTATCTGTATTATTTGACAGTTTTATTAACAGTATTAGAGGTGGAGTGTTGAATGGCAGCAGCGCTTTGATGCAGCTAAACAAAAAGGTTTTACAAACCTGAAGAAGATTGCTGAGAATGAAGCATCCACGTTTGATTTAATAATCAAAAAGAAACATCAACTTTTCTAATCCAACACAATAAACAACATACAAAATACAAAGAATCAGATATCAGATTTACCATTTCAGTATAATACATGTATTTCCCTCTGTGCAATTTCTACTCCAGCATAGTGAGATGCAAGTCTAACAAAAAGCATTAATATTTTTATATTTTAATATAGTTTTTGTTCATTTTATTTACAATATGTGAGCTCAAACAGAAATCTTTGATGTTGCTTTAGATCAGGAGTGTCAAACATGCGGTCTGTGGGCCAAACCAGCCCACCAGTGGGTTAAATAAGGATGAATTTAGTAAGTATGAATATTACATAGAAGACATTAAATGCATTTTATCAATGAAAGTAAATGCAATTCCAAATTTGTCCTTGCGAAGTTGTATTTTTATTCTTTAGAAATAATTACACAGCGGGAGAGATAACTTCTACACATTACTTTATTTTTTTCCTTTAGTCTCATAATGAGATGAGTTCAGGCAGCTCATAAAAAGAAATGATCCTGTGTTTCTCAGTTTCAAATACTGATGTTTTGTGATTTTATTTGATCCATTGAGATCTGTAAGTTATTATTGT
>JBAMHX010000015.1:2185137-2199084 GCA_037177515.1 Pseudomugil tenellus
TAAAATAAAATAAAATAAAATAAAATAAAATAAAATAAAATAAAATAAAATAAAATAAAATAAAATAAAATAAAATAGTTTACTGATCCTGCTTGGAATGCACATTGACACACTCAAAAAAAAAGATGTGCTAATAACAAATATGATAAACAGTCTAAGCTCACATATTATAATATAATAGCTCAAGTTTACTTAATAAGCCCATAAAACATTATACACTACAATATGAAAACAAACAGAAAATGTTAACAATCTTTGGGTTGTGCATTCTTGTCATTCATTAGAACTTTATTCATGAAGCCACCTTCAGTCAGTTCAAAGATGCAGAAAAGATTTTTCTGCTACCGCGATACTCTTCCATTGAGCATTTATATGCACGCCTTTGACTTTGTTTTTAGGCTACAAAACAGCATGTCTGCTCATTTTCACCTCACAACTGAAGGTTTTGATTAGGAGCTCTAAAAAGTTTCCTTTTTCAGGGGCAGAACCTGTCCTTTCCATGATTTGACCTCTCTGGGCAAAACATCTGGACCCCGAATATTTGCCATATGAACAATGATGGATTTCATATGCTGCATTTATCGAGGCCCAATCATTCGTATGCTCGGAATGTCAGACATGAACATTTCATGAATCATCCATGGATCCAATTTGTAAGATCATTCCTGCTATTAAATGTGCTCTCATTTCCACCATGTAATAAATTGTGTTTGAAAGGGGCGTGACTTTGTGACTTCAGGTCATACAAACAAGAAACAGCCTCTGATTTACTCCTCTTGTGTTTCTGATGCTAATAGTGAACAACGAGCTGTTAGAGCAGCTAGCAACGGACAAATCTCTTTCTACCAAATTAAAAGAATAAGGAAGTCACATGTAGCAACATCTGTCTCATCTGAGGGACATATTTTGATAGATGCTGTCTCTCTTCATCTCTTTAGTCTGTCTACTGTCACATTAGAAGACAGATTGGCCAGGGGCCATTTGACAGGCGGCTCAGCGGGTTTCCCAGTGATGGACGAGGCTGAACAGGAAGCCTCACCTTACTGTCCTGTGCCTAGTTTCTCTTCCCCCTTACAGAAGTGGCCCCCCGCCTGCCTGATCACCCGGGGACGCCTCTGTCCTCACCACACACTCCCCAGTGAAGGAAGCAGTGACTAAAGAGCAGTGACATGGGTTACAATGCCTGAGTAGTCTGTATGTGGAGGAAGACTGAGAGGAGTGATGGGAAAATGATGTACTTACAAACTGTGTGGCAGAGGAAGTCCATCACAGCGGGACAGCAGGCGTACGTCATGAGGAGGACAGGAAGAAACAGACAACATGAGACTTTGATGGGTGAAGTGCCGGATTTAGATCAGATGACCTGCATCATGCCTTCACTTTTAAGTCAATCCACCTTAAGGCCACTGCTTGAAGATCATATCTATAAGTCCACCTGATCCTCACAAACATTTGCTCAGAACAGGAAACACTTCAGTTCTCCAAGGATGAAGAGTAATCCCTTCAGTCCAGGTCAAACATGTGATATAAAAGCAGCTGGGTAGCACAGCTGGCTAAACTTCTGCTGCACAAAATCAAGCAGAGAGAGGAACAAAATCTGATGCAGTTAAAGACTTTGGGTCAAAAAAACTATGCATGTTATTTCTGAAAAGGCATCCAGTTCTTCCAAAACAGGGACAGGTTGTGGGCTAAAACATCAAAGAGGCCTGAGGGCGACTTAGCACCTTCCCAGGGACACAACCAGCATTGTTCTACAATTAATCCCAGCCTGCTCTATTACTTTCAGATTATCTTTAAGTGGGTGAAGTCTTTGTGGCACATTAAGACTCTCCTTAATCTCCACACCCCTCCCCATCTCCCTGCTCTTCAATAGCGGCCGTGCTATCTTGTCCGGGTTGGAGACGGCAGAGGCTTAGGCTACTCTTAGAAGGTGGTCCGCCATGGCCACAGGACAGTGTGAGAACTGTGACACAGGGGAGGGACAACAAACATGAGCTCAAATCTCTTAAGCGCACAGGGAGACAAATAAAAGGATTTAGGTTGTCAGGGGGGCACAGGAGCTAAAAAGCTATCTTTCATAATCCTTTTGATAGTAGACCTTTGAAATGCATGATCTGGATGTTTTAACACGGATTTCTCAGAACACCATTAAGGGGAAAATCTCAAAAGAGTGACCATGTGGAGGCTAGAAAAGCAAAATGAAGGTCTGAGGGTGAGGAATTAGTTGGTGTTTGGAGACATAGTTTTTAAAAAGTCCAAATTTAACTTATTTTCTTTAATAAGTAGTTATGGATGGAACTTACCCCCTGAGAGGAGTGGTCATGGTCACAGCCAGGAACATAAGCATATGAAAAGCTTTAGGTTAGACAAGAATCATGTAACCGTGATCTTATAAAAAAAAAAATAACAGTGCATCCGATGTGTTTACACCTAAATATTGTGGTAGGAGTTTATAAAATACTCACCGAGGTGAAGTCCTGGTTTCACCAAAACAAAAAAAAATCCACATAAGTGAAATCATACATGAAGAAATCTACATTTTCAAGAGTTATAGAAAGTTCTTTAGCTTTGTGCTGATATTTCTTTGTAAGCAACCTTATGAAAAAAAAAACAACTGGGTACATTTCTTTTTTATTACCAGTACCACATTGGACCTGTCTTATTTTATTCTGTGTTGAAAATCCGTGATTTTGCTCCGTACTGAAATGTTGCCTCACACAGTTGCTTCAGATTTGCATGCTGCATGTCCGTGATTATAGTTTCCCATTCCACCACATCCCAAAGCTGCTCTATCGGATCAAGATTTGCTCCCAGCTTAGGAACACGGTGCTGGAAATAGCCATTTGTGGCCATAGATGGAGATGGTCGATACTTACAGTCAAAGTCAAACAACCCCCCCCACCGCCACCACCACCACCACTGTCACTGAATTAAGCTGAAATTTATAAAAGTAACAAATAAAATAAAATAAATAACAAATAAAACTTTTGTGAAATTCATGACATTATCTTCTAACTCTGGTTCAATAGAAATAAAAAACAACAAATTAAATAACGTAGTATAACTTAGACCACTCATAAACTTATTTTTAGTTGAAAAATCCTTTGAGGTTATTTCATGTACCTTTCAGCCAGACTTCTGCACCTATTGACAGGTTAATTTTTTCCACTGCTCATCAGAAAGTGGTCTTATTTGGACCTTTTATTATTGCTTGTTTTATTATTGTGCAATTCAACTAAATTAAAAAAAATGTTTTATATCCAAAAAAAATGGCTAAATTTTTTTATTATTATTACTTTTTTCAATCTCCAGTAATTTGAGTGACTATAGTAAATTTTGCCTATCATGTGTCACATTTAGATGATAGCGTTAGAACTGGGCTTAAAACCATGAAAATATGCATCAGTCCTGTCGTATCAGTGAGGGTAGATTAGTGTGTGCACATAGTCACCAGATCCCAATCCAAGTCAGCAGCTTTGGAATGTGCCAGAATGGGAGATTCTCATTGTGGATGTTCAGCAACTGTGTGATAAAATTGCCATGACTGTAAAATGGCCATTGACTGCATAGCTTTCTACTACTTCTACACAGACTGGAGCGTGAATACAGCATAATTTATTATGAGTATTATTGAGCTTTTCCCTTAGTGTGGGAAATAAATAAATTAAATAATGGCCCGGTCAGTTTTTGGGTGTGATACCCAACAATTTAAGATTAATTTCTAAGAAAAAAAATATAACAATTTATTTTAAAACTGTCAAAAGGTGTTGCTACCTTCTTATTTGCCAATGAGGGTTCCAGTCTGAGCAGCTGCGAGAGGTCAGGAACTCGAGCACTGGCAGCAGAATAGATCCACTCCTTCTCTAAAGGATCCAGCTAGAACAGAAACACACATCCTGTTTTGGGCTTTATTGATAATGCTGAGGCCACAAACCTCTAATCCATTTCCTACAAGTGACTGAGTCAAAGCCAACGGACACATTGTGGGAAACACCCATGATGACGCTCCACTGAGTTCAAAACTTTTACTTCTGCTGTTTGGTTAACGGGGACTGACACCAAGGCAAGGAGAACTTTATTTACAGGACCAAACCCACAAAGGTCACGGTGTGTGTTACAATCAGAGTTTGAATTATTAAACTCCTTGTTAAACATTAAGAGAAGATAAAAGAAAAGAAATAAGACTAAAAAAGGACTTACAGCAACAGCAGCAGAGCCCATACTGCCCGTACACTCCTCGTCATGCTCCGATTCAGACTGAAACACACAACACAAGACTATTACTCAGGGGTGACACAACATAACTGTATCAGTCCCAATATTCTCACAGCAGGATCTGAGAACACAGGGTACACACACACTCGCTTTCACACACTGGTTACACTGCTGTGATGTTTTCCAGCTTACATGGCGCGACCAAAGGGTGTCAAACCAGGGCTAATGAGACAGCGAGACAAGAGGCGACAGCCTCACACGAGAGGGGGGAATGAATAACAATCCAATTAACAATTAACCCTAAAATAGTGCAGCGTTGGAAAGTGTCGTTCGGCTGATTTATGAGGAAGAGGACTTTTTTTTTCTTTTCTCTTGACACCTTAGAGGAAAACTTGATTTGCAAATAGTTCTCGGATCACACACAGACATGATGTTGAAACACTTGGTCGTTTCAGGTCACCTTGCCAAAGCTGTCACACACCGGGTGCCGAACACGAAAAGTGGAGACCAGAGAAGGTCCTGTTGACGTTTCAGGTTTTTCTTCATCTGTTCATCTTGTTTGGGATTGGGTAAGAAAACACTAGTGGTGAAATTGTCATATTTTGAGTTACAGTCCTAAATTCAGAATATATAAAACAAATATTTGGTAGAAAACTGACATGTAAAACAATCTATTTTGGCATATATTTGCATAAAAAATGGATTTAGCTAATCATATTTATTGGCCGCAGTTGTTGTGACTTGTAGCACATCAGATTTACTTACAAGAACAAAATATAACAAAAGTAAACATGTGTTCTTGCTGTCATCAGAATTTAAGCAATACTATTCACAACTTGCTGTTATTATCTCTCCTTTTTCATCACCCTTGTTTTATTTAAATGGTTTTATTCGTTTCCTGTCATGTTTTTTTTTCTCTGTAAAGCATTTTTCTCTTGATCTTATACATTTGATAAGTTGAAAAAAAATAAGGAGCTAAATATTGTGATGAAATATAAATAATCTGTGTTTTTAATTACTTTAAAAAGGAATAATATTATAAAGAATAATATTCTTTACACAGTGTAAACAGTAGTTTTGATATTGAAATGGCATAAAGATGTTAAGGGTTTCCAGAGACCAAGAGTCATGTAGTTCACACACTGATAGTAACCATAGTTACCAGTGATTCTGCTACACAAGTTGTGATTTATACTGATTGGACACCCCATCAAATATTACCTGGATACGCCCCTGTCATGCAACATTACTTGTATGAAGTTGGGGCATGACTATGTTTACCCTTTGAGTAGCAAACCTTGAGTTCATCACCTCCACTGAGTGTGTTTTGAGGTGTGATATGCACAACACCTTCCATGAACACAACAGACAGCCTCCAGAGAGCTAGTAAAAACAGTGTGTGACCCCACACTGAACCTGCCAGGTAGCTTAATATCAAATATTTGTCAATGCTGAACTTTGTATCCTAAACACAACGTTCAGTGTGTTGGTTAATCCAATTTAAGAGTTAGAATAACACACTTCAACATATTTCATTTATCCATTGTACAGCCCATCAAGGAGAGACATGTGTCCTTTACTGTGGGGGATTAACCGTCTCTTCAAACAGGCACAAATGGTTACTACCTTTCTAATGAGGTCCAACATGTTCCTACTTAGCATAACAACAAGTAGCTTCATTTAAATGCATTTTCCCTCCCAGTTTGTCCTCCTTCTAGAAGCAGGATGCTGCTGGTTACAAATCCAGGTAATTTACTTGGCACCACCTGGTGGGTAAAAGGAGGAAACACTGAAAGTGGATGTTGATCACATGTTTTCCACTTTGTAGATTCATTTTAGCAACACTCAGAATGAAAATAAAAAATTGTACTTTTAAATTTTATTGTAGCATAAAGAATATTGTCGCATCTCACTAAGTATACCTTAGAATCCAGATCAGCCTCTGAAAAGCTGAGAAGTATTATTTGTGCCTTACAAACATTAATGAGCCAAACTAGCTGTTTTTGAACATGCAGCGCACTGCAGACAAGCTCAGGAGGATTTGCACTACATTAATGTGAAGGTGCATTTTACAGAAAATGCATGCTGATAATTTATTCTGCATATAAAATCTTTTCTGATGCACAGATACATGTAGCAAACACAACAGTCATGTTATGTTTGCTTCTCTTGCTGTTCTCTGGGTTGAAACCAAAACACTCCATTAGCCTCAGCTTACTTTACACTTATTTTTAATTGTGCATTACACTCAGTATTTTACTCTTTCTTGTAGCACTGCATTTTTACAGTCTGTTATCAATTAAATATGACAGATTCTGATTCTGTATACACATATGGAAGAGCAGATTAAAAAACTCCACACTTTAAAGCGCATGTGTTATACAGTTCCCTATTTTTCTAGCAAAGGACTTGCAAGTTTACTTGTGGTTCTTGGAGTCTCTAAGAGTAGAATGAGAGGCAGAACCTTGAATTATCAGGTTCCTCCCAGTAGAAACAGCTCTGAGTTTGGGCCAGTGACTGTATAAATACTGGATGGAGCATACCATCACGTGACCCATAGGTTTCTGAGGAGCGGATTTGAAGCCCATGGGCGGGTCCTACCATCGCCATCTTGGTGTTTCGTCATTATCGGAAAATCCCAAAATGGATGAAAAGGTAGAGCTAAGAGGGCTCCGTCATGGTGGCGCCAGCAGGAAGTACGCAGCTGTAACCAGTGATTGCGCTCTAATACACATCAATCAAAAGGACACGCCTTTAAATTTAAGATTAAAATAACATAGATACCGAAGCGTTACAAAAATATTCACCCTCCCCAGAGTTTACATGACAGAAAATTGGACTTATTAAACCGAAAAAGGTTTTTGTAGCCACTATGTAAACATGTCATCTAGCGGTGAGGGGAGAACCGCAAATATTTCATATTCCGCATTGGCGTCACCATCGGCAGCCAGAGATTGCCGCCTGGTTTAGGTTAAGAAGGCAAACACCCACTACTTCCTTTAGGAAAAAACCTGTAACCAGGAGTGACTTTGAGACCCTCATCCATCTCTTTAGTTAAGCTGCTGCAGGTTTAGGCCGCCGAGTCCTTATCTCAGAACGCTCCAATTTCTTTTTACCCTTTTTTAACCTTGTATACATAGCTGATCCTGCAACACTAAACTGGATTAAGCAGTATAGAAAATGAATAAATAATTATGATATTGTTGTCATTAACATTTTTTTAAAATCAGCTGGCAGCATTTGCTTATTTTAATATGACGAGATCCAGCAGCACAAACAGAGCATGGGTCTTTGTCACACTGTCTGTTGGTGTAAACAGGGCACAAGTGTATGATGACATTACGTATATCATTGTTGCCAAAAGGTTCCAGTTCACTTTACAAGGGCAGGTTTGTCTTTAGTCTTTGTGTTTAGCTCTGGATGAGCACTTTGCTGCTGTGTAAATAAGATGCTAACCTTCAACGAAACTTGAGCATTTTATTCCCTACACAGGGCCCTAGAGCTATAATGTGTGTCCTTTCTTTGCTGGTTGAGGCTGATGGTTGCCCTTTCTGAGTCTGGTTTTACTGGAGTTTTTTTTGTTCTCTTGTGCATGCACAGGCTATCCTGTGCATGCACAGGATGGGGGAAATGAAGAGAATATTTGATGAAAACCCTTGATTTTCGAAGAAAAAGGTTTTTTTATGGATTGTCTTATTTGAACCCTGTTAAAGCTGTTAACAGGAAAATTGTGGAACATGTAATACATTTGTTATAACTGGACTGTAACTGAAATAGAGTGGATTGCAGCTAATTGGACTATCAAACTTTTAACCTTCATCCAGAATCTGTGTCCAGCTTATCGTCCCTGCTGCTTTGTGCTGAAGAATCCTGGGTTTGGATGACAGGAGGTGACTGCGGAGTGTGTGCCATGCAAACTATTCCTGCTTGCTCATCCTACACAGACATAAATGTGCTGTTAACTCAGCACGTCTGTGATGCCACTGTGCAATGACAGTCAGCTGTGTTAAGAGCCGGTTAACAGCCAACATTAGCACTTTATTTGCTCTTTTCCGCCCATCACCATCTGGGTGAGGACAGACAATGTTCCCTTCACCACTGAGATGAGACGACATTTAACCAGAAGCACAGCATGCATTACATCACCTAAATCTATTATTACATGTTTACTGTGTGAATAATATAAAAAGTACTTTTAGAGAATTATTATGCATTAAACAAGCAGTTTAAACAGCTCTGCTCTTCATGTATAGACATAAACCTTTTGACCTTCTCTGTTTTTCTCATCGTAGCTTACTTCTATTCACTGCAGCAAAAGAGCTTTTTATTTCTCACACAGTGCTTCTCTGTGTTGACATCTATTCAGTAAATGCTGACACATGCTAAGGAGGCAGAACGCACCAACAATAAAAGTTCTGTGTATACATACATATGAAACATACATACATATGAAGCATACATAGTGTGCTGAGGCAATGGCAGATTAAGCTGTTTTTAGCTGATTTCTGCCAAATTTTCATTACTTTTTGTTTCTTAGGAGAATACTAGATCTGAAACTTACCTCTTCATCTTGATCTCCACGTGACATTGGCTCGTCTTGCTGTTCCTTCCGGTTGGAAGAAGTCTGGGAGTCCGTGGCTTCCCACTGCACAGTGGCCTTGTTTCCAGTCGGGTTCAGATGTCTCACTTGGTCTCCATCTGTCCTCTGATGTTTGACATCTCTTTCATGCAACAAGTGTCTGTATTTCTTCTTTAGAACGAGGTACTTCTCACCCTGTGATAGATAAAAACATGCTTCTCAAAATAAGGACAGAAACCAATAGCTTCATTTTCCATCTCATCTCTTTATTCTTGACAGCAATGCACACAATCTGTCAGTGTTACTGACAGCTTCATTATTTTATTTTCTGGTAACAATAGTGGCTTAATAAGAGCACATTAGTCATTTAATCTGCAACATTCCAGCATTGTGTGTCTTTATCCATCAAAATTATATAGTGCAACCAGCATTATGAGTTGCTTGACAGAAACATCAGTAGAATTATGTGTCAGATCGGCAGCTGTTTATTCCCATGCTGTTGTTGGGAATAAAATCCAGTGATTCACTACTATTATATTGTAGCCAAGAACTGCTCGAGTCCTTGTCCTTCCACATTCCTTTGACATCATGAAAACAGTGAGATTCTCTTCTCCTCGGACATGCACACATCATCTTCTTGCTCTGAAGAAGCCACTGGAGACTCATCAGAACAGCAACATTTTTCCACCTACTATTGTCCAGTTTTGGTGAGTCTGTGTGAATTGCTGCCTCAGTTTCCTGTTCTTAGCAGCAGGCGTGACACCCGGTGTGGTCTTCTGCTGCTATACAACATCTGATTCAAGGTTGGACATGTTGTATGTTCAGAGATGCTATTCTGTATGTCTGCGTTGTAAACAACAGTAAATTTATATGGAAATAGCAGCCATTTTCCCCTTATTCAATGTCCCATGAAGGGTAATTTTGTTTGCTGCGGATATCAGCCTCATCATTCATGTATGATTAAACATTCAAAGCACATAAAAAACTAAATTAAAAAGCATAAAACACATAAAAGCAGGACATGAGCCGCTTAATACATGAGGCGCATAAAAGTCAGTATTTAGAAGTTTTTACTGTCTAAGAAAAAGATTCAAACAGCCAGACGTTTATTTCTAACAAATATAAGTAAGCAATCCTGTCAATGTGCAGCTGTTTTACAGCTTGACGGTGATTTAGTTCATCATTAGCTGCATCATATTAGCTGTTTGCTAATGCAATCAACTGGAAAAGTCAATATTTTTGCCAGTGGAAGGTGAACAGCTATAGATGGGGTGACTAGCTAAGAGAATATAGCTTATATCTAAGGTATCATTATTTTTCTTCGTAAAGCAAAAAAAAAAACCTGGGCCTTAATAGAGTAGATGTTATTCTGATAAAAATAGAGCAAAAAGAGCAAAGTCACAGGTTATGTGTATGATTTACCAAATCTTTTTTGCAAAGATGACTTAAAAAAACACACACAAATTTTTATTTTACAAAACCAATGCTAAGTCGCGATATTTCTGGTAAAATCTATGATTTTCACCCGTGCAATGTTTTTAGTTGCTATTGCACAATGCAACTTATGACTGGTTTTGTGGTCCAGGGTCACAAATGTGTCATTAGGTTTCGTTTTGTAGCATTAAGTGTTGAAGCAGTGAAGAACTGCTCGTTCCCAGTTCATCCCACATCGCTGTTTCCAGTTAAGGAAGAGGAAAACTCATTTTCCAGTGAGCGGGGCAGAAATCTACTTTTCTGCAGCATCTTTTTAATTGCAGTTTGACATTTTGAGTGTTGGGATGTTTTGATAGGTTTAGCACAGATTTTCCTTTTTTGCATGTTTACAGCAGAGTCCTGCTGGAGCAGTGTTCGGGTTTCCAGTTCTACATGAGAGTTATATTTTTAAAAACAGAAAGAAAGACAGGTCAGTGATAATAATGAAATAACTTTTAGACCTCTGGTCACAAACACCTTGTGACATTTGTTTATTTGATTTCTTTTTATCTAACTGATATATTTTCATTATGTATAGTTTTATTTATAGATTTATTTTTAAATTGTGTTTATTATTAATTTTTATTTATTGGCATTCATTTTAGTTAATATTTATATATTTTCTTTGTCAATCTTTTTCTTTTTATTATTTTTTCTTGTATTTGTTTTTTTTTTTTTGTTTGTTTGTTTTTTGTCATTGGAAAGAAATAGGCCGTAACAGGATAAAAATGCACAAAAAGTGTATTTATTCACCTCAGATTTATTTTACGTATTTAGAAGATATTTGCACTTACGTTTATGTATGTTTACAGTTACTAATTCACTTCTTGTACATAGAATTTGTTTGTGGTGTCAAGCAGGGATCTCCCAATCCGATCCTTGAGGGCTGATGTTCTGCAGCTACTGAATGTTTTCCTTCTGCAACACACCTGATCCATATAAAATAGATTTCCACAGCCTGTTAAGTTTTGCACAAGTCTGTTAGATCGCTGAGCTATGCGTCTGCAAATTGCTTTATGAAAGTGGCCAGTAGAGGCGTTGTATCTGTCAGTGAACTACTATCAAGACAGAAGAATCTCTTTCAGCCACCATTTTATGTAAACACACCACTGAAACCCTGTATTGTCTCCAAATCTTTTGTTTACATCCTGCAAATCGTGATGTTCTGTACAATCTGATCTCACTAATACAGAATGTTGGTAATCATGCTGACAACAGAGACAGCTGCATTTCTGGCATTAGGAAACATAGTAACAACTCTTAAAGATTAAAAAAGATTTCCTCTCCTGGATCTCCACTGCAGCTTCTTTTCAGAAGTTTGATTCCAGTTAGAACAACTACTTCTTACACTTACAACAACCATCTGTGAAAAAATAATTTTAAAAAGTGATATGTATTTTAATTTGTTCGCAGCTTTTTAAAACATTTCAGAGAACAGAAACTCCTCCAGTGACACCACCTGTGGAAAAGATTTGGCTGAGGCCTCATGGTGTCTCATTTCAGAAGAAGTGGAAACTTAAATAAAAGGGGAACATATGCTTTGAAATGTAATATGATGGGATTTCAACCTCGCATCTTTTACCTGAGCAGTTAGGATAACGTGTTAACAGGTAAGACTTCGCTGATCAGGTGTAATATATGATATCAGACCTGACAAAATGACAGAGTTTCTGCTCACAAGCACTAAACGGCACTAAACTCAGTTTTCAATCTTTCAAATGCTTCTCAAATTGTGAAAATGACTAAAAATAGATTCCTGAAAGCATGAAAAGTGCAGCTGAGGTCTCTTGGGGAAAGCAGTGGGTACAAGAAGTTCTGTTTTTAAAAAAAGGTTTGAACCACTCCTTGATTGGTCAAAACAGTTTACATGAAGCACAGACAGCAGTGACTTAATCACCTGCTCGGGCCCCAGTGTGGTGTAGAGATAAGAGCAGAAAGTCCACGTAAACACAGCATTTCCACAGAAGGTAAAAGTGTTGCAGAAGTTCACTTACATCATCGGACTTCACCAAGGCAATGCGGTCGATGATGAGCTTGAATTCCTCTCTGTATTTAGCTGCAAGGGAAAGTATTTGATGTGAAAAACTGGAAACTAAATAAAGACTCTGTTTAATCATGCAGGAATAAATCAATGGTTCAAATACCCTGTAAGGGGAAAAAAACAGAAAAATAAGCAATGATAAGGAACAGGACATATGATTGAGAGCTAATTTCTGTTAGAAAGCTTTCAGTCACTTCTCACTCCTTCACATTTTGTTTCCACATAGCCATAATTATCTTTGAAGTGGTCTTAAGCAACATCTGTAGATTTTTATATAAGTCTTAGTCTTCCAGTCTTTATTTTCTGTTAATTTATTTTCACTCCAATTCTTCTTCCTAACCATTTTTAGAGTAAAACAGGTTGCTTTATAAGTTTATTTAATATTTCAGGTCACTGACTAGTCGAAATAAAGAGTAATGAATTAAAATAATCACCTTTGGGGGCATTTGAAGGCCATGGTGAAACATACGCTATCTCAAGCAACAAATCACATTACAAGAATAACGCCAGCTGTGCTTGAACATGATAAAAAGATGTATTTTTTGTATTTTGTGTGCACCTGTATATTAGGTTTTTATTTCTGTTAATATTGGCTAAGACACCTAATGATTTATGAATTATTAAACCATAAAAACTATGCTTAACTCAAAGAATAAACCTGTGTTGTTTTAACAAATATACAAAATACAGTTAATAATCTTCAGTCCCATTTCTTCTTACCAGCAACCTGTTGTAAAGACATTATTTATAGTTTTATGAAAGTAAATAAAGAGATTAAAAAAGTTTGATAGGCGTAAAATAGTATTTCAGCACCAGTTAGATAAATTAGTTAAATCCCCCTCCTGTAGTGAGCAACCAAGTGCAAACAGATGCATACAAAGAATCAATTAAAATCAAAGTTAGATGCATTAAAAGCAGTTTTCCCAAGCCTGCAGTTCTGAGGACATCAAATGGAAAGTACATAAAAAACTAAAAGCAGCTTCTCTGTGTTTAGTCCGAATTTTGGGAACAGAAAGCAAACCTGCATCTGATAACATAAGAAATTTCAGGCCTAAAAAATCTATCTAAAACAATTGAATAGAATCTGCAAGAGATGTCCTTAAAAACGGTCAAAAGAAATCCAACAAAAATCTGATACAGGACTTTAGAATTACATCTGAAACTTTTGTTGATTAACCAAGGCCTCAGCAGAAATGGTCTTCATAGGAGGATGGCTGTTAAAAGCCATTATTGATGAAGGAAAGCAAAGAGAAAATGGTGAAGGATGCCAAATGACACAAGAACTGGACTGAAAATCAGTTGCTACAGCCCTGATTGGGGTCTGCCTAGACCTCAATGCTCTGAAGCAGTGTGGAATAATCTGGTAAGAAAACAGAACGAATTGCCAGCCAACATCTAAAGAAGAGCTTTGGAAATAAAACTATTCCTGAAGACTGCTTTGAGAAAACGTTAGCAAAGTAGAAGAATAAATTGCTGAGACTAAATACATAAGGGACAGGACAGAGTCGGTACACATTCACACACACACACACACACACACACACACACACACACACAGATAAACACATGTAGTATATGATTTATTTCAGGACGGGTTGTTTTTTCCTTCCATACCCCCAGCTAAAGACAGAGTGCACAC
>JBAMHX010000015.1:2199184-2210445 GCA_037177515.1 Pseudomugil tenellus
CTGTCAATGACACACACACACACACACACACACATATATATATACTTCAAACTAACTAAGCTGCACTCAGTTCTAACTGCAAAAACACTTTGTGGACTCTTAAATCTCAAATCTAAACAGAGCGGAAGTATTTCCACTCTAACAGAAGCAAATCTCCAAACAGATCTTTAGTCCATCTTCAATAGAGAACAACCAGAAGCACCTAAAAGCACAAGCAGATTGTTTACACCTCTGAGCAGATATTCAGACTCTGCAGAATGCACAATACAGAGCAGACTTTGGTTATCAGGAAGCCGAATGCTTGCACAACTATTCCCCCTTTTCCAGGCACAGGTATTCCATACATGCCTGTGATGCACTAGTGTGTTCAGCTCAGCACAAATGAAGCATTTCCTTTTCCTGATGCGCATGGAAAGAATGCTTGTGGTGACACCGCTGCAGAGCTCACACTGAAAACAACAGGAAATCTAAAGGAAACAGCCGCTTACATCTGTCTCAACAAAACTGTTCCTTTCTTGGCACAGTGAGCAACACGGCATACTTGCTAGTTATTTATTAGCCAAAAATCTGTACAAACAAGCAGCTCACACCAACATACCCCCCCTTGCACTCTTCCAAGCCATGTCCCAGTTTTGTGATTTGATGAAAAAAGCCCCCCCATTAAAGGTCTACATCCAGTCATGCATGTGGACTTAATTATGATTAAAACACTATCATCACAATTACACAGTGACAAGCCGCAGCCACATGCTACGACAGACTTGAAATGTGTGGGAAGCACTTTTCTAATTGGACAGCCATGTCAGATGGCAGAGAATCAAGGCAGCTCTCTAAACCTCTGTCAACAACTGGACTGCTGACATGGCATCTGGACCATACATGCTGTCCATACAAGGTCACTTTGGATAATCATTTGAGAAGGTTAAAACACACTACATTTATATTTCAGCTGGTGCCAAAGCTAATGTACTGCTGCATCTCCTCACTTCATGTTACTTCATTAAACTGTCACTAAACAGTAATTATTTTACTGCTGAATCTTTAATAGATGCTGTTTTCTATGAGGGGGTTAATATAGTGCACTTTGTACACTAAGCTAAATCAAGTGCACTTCAATAAAATGTTGCTAGAAAAATCCATGCATCCATTTCCTGAACCACTTTATCCAATTCAGGGTCGCGGGTAGCTGGACTCTATCACAGCAGTCAACGGGCGAGAGTCAGGGTACACCCTGGACAGCTCGCCAAAAAATGGAATTATTGTTAAATTATTTAACACACTATGACACTTTTAAAAGAAAAAGATTGCCATGAAAAATCAAAAAAGTAAATGCTGGATTGCTGAGGCTAATACTTAGCTTCGTGATCACATAGTTCAACAGACTAATGCATGGAAAAAAAACAAGGAAGATAAAGAAAGAACATGACGTATGTAAACTTAACGTCCATTAGGGCGTCCCAAAGTGCAAAACCCTGATATATGTCAGTAGGGCACCTCAAGATATACTTGTACACCTATAAATATACTTGCTGTAAACAATGCAAGCATACCAAAACTTTGAATACTGGAAGTCACCACTAGGCGGCACTATACAACAATTGACTCTGAACACGGTAAAGGTCAATCTGCCAGTAAAGCTGCAATCAGTGTAGCAATTTGTTGCTAACTGTTAGCCACGAGTGTTGTTGTGCAACGGAAAGAAACAATAGTGAAAAACATTTGTATTTGCGAACAATGTCTGAGCATCTGAAAAACTATCCTCCATTGTTTTTGCCTGCGATCTCATGCATTTGTTCACACTCCATACACGCAATGCACGTCAATGCACGTCGCCTACTCGCCAAACGTACATAAAGAACGTGTGGGTGTCATGATACGTAAGCAGACAAATTGCCAGCAGCAAGTATATCCCAGACCTTAAAAGGAGCATTCAACTTACAGTGTAAAAATTCTCACATCTAGTGGCAAAGATGGGACTTCTAAAGCCAAGCACAGCTTTAAGTGTACGGTCGCCATCAGTAGACCAAATTCTTAGAAACTAATTTTCACTAGCGATCAACTAGCCTCGGGTGCAGCAACGGTCGTACCACAGATTTGAATCCATGTACTTTTTTCATGTGAACGGCTACGTGTGACAATATTTAGTATAAACACCCATTTATGCTCCTTGACATACAAAGGTATATTTCAAACACTGTCATACAACGTCCCCCTCACACTAAGGTTGCTAAGTCAATTCATCCAGTAGGGGGCAGAGCTGAGTTCAGAGTTCACTCACGTATTCTGACATCAGTTTCAGATACGAATTGGCAATACGCTGCTATAGGCTAAAGTTGTTAGCAACCACCCAACACCCTGACACCCTCCCAGCCCAGCCTTACTAAATGACTAAATGGTTTTCACCAATTTTCATCTTTGTCTCTTTTCATCTTCTTCTTCTCTGGTTTGCTCTTTTCAGTGGCTGCATGCATGTCTGCTATGCTGCTTAATATTGCCCCTGTAGTTTCCAGTGGTATAGCTGCATCTAACACCGGATTCACAAAACCTCAAAAACTGATATTACCTGCATAAATGACATAGGAGATGGGTGAAAGTGTCTGACCGTCTGCTTTGCAGTCTTCAGTGTTAAACATAAATGGCAATTTTTACGTTTCTTATTCCAAACGGTGCACTAGCACTTATCAAACACTTCACACGCACAGAGCGTGGTTTGTCCAGTCAGAGACACCATAGAGAAATAAAATAGTAAAAGTAATATAGAAAAACAAAAAAAACCTGATACTTTCAGTTAGATTTATTGGGAAAGTGATCCCAAACTTTTGAGAGGTAGAATACCAACTATTCCTAAAACTTGCAATTTGGAAAAATATTACAAACAGTTACACAACATTACTCCCAGTTGTGAGCTAAAGCCAAATCTGAGAAGAAGTGCAGAGTTAGCAGAGGTTGAGGACATGATTGCATAATACTGTGAGGAGTTGGTGGGTGGACACGAGGAGGAAGATGATCCTGGACTCAAATGGAACAAAACAGTTGCATCAGAATCATCCCTGTGGCCGCTGAGCCTGTCAAAGCTGCGGGGGCTTCATGTGATACTGCGTGGTGACATGTTGGGGTGATGGGTTGGTTAGTTAACTGGCTCGCGGGAGGAAATGACACAATTCTTCCTTTAGGTCTTTGGAGGGGGGTTTAATACAAGCCAGATGTGCGCTTTACATTAGAAAACAATGGAAATACACAAGCGCCTTCTGTTAAATTAGCTTGTATTGGCTGCATTTTTTAGTCAATATATATATACAAGGACAGCAGCACGCGGACAGTTTAGTATTTTCATCCTCCTCGCGACTATATTGTACCTTATTTACACGTTTTCGGACAGATATTCTCATTGAGTTAAATTCACTTACTTACCACGTAACTGCAAGTCACTGTGGCCAATAAAAGGCTTAAATGTCTTGAGTATATCTGCATTTCTGACTCTGCCGGAATTGCCTCCGGTCGAGTAGAAATAATCCAGCAGCGCCTCTTCGCTCACATCACTCATCTCAGCAGCGTCTCCTTTTGTCTTTTTTTCCAATCTTCCGCAGTCTGTCGATGCTTTTTACTCTTCCATAGTGTTCACTAGCAGGCTAATTACTTATAGTATATGTGTAAACTTCACTCCACCCAGACGAGCTGCCCGCCGCTGCGCCTCCTCCTGTTTAACCCTTTAAAAGACAACTTCATCCACCCCAAAAACTCCGCGTTTCGGCAGCATGGAGGACTTCTCTTCACTGGAAGGAGTAAAACAACATTATTATCGTGTAAACCAGTAGGTAAAAGTCTAAAAGACTATCTGACCGCTGCTAAATCTAAGAGCTGGTTGCTGACGGTGGGAAAATCATTGAATTTATCAAATACTACCAAGTAATAATAATAAGGAAAAAAAAATCCAATTAACTTTGTGGGAGGTTTAAAGTTTATAATTAATTATTTTAATTAAAATGTGGACTATTAAAATAAATTCTTCCAATTTTGGTGAAGATGTGATTGTTACAACATCTAAATAGTTTTCAGTTTTACTGAAGGGTGGGTCCAGATCACTGGTCTGGGGAGAAACAGACCAGCCTCAGAATCTAAAGGCCCCCCTCTTGTTGTCACTCTAAATATAGATTATCATATTTTTTTTACATATATTGAGCATAAACTTACCTTTACCTTGGTGAACCTGATATAGGCCTACCCAAAAACAATTGAATGCATCATGTTCTTGATCTTAATGCAGAATTTGTATTGTATCATCTTTTTACTGCCGATTTCAGTGAAACTATTAGTCTGAAGATTATGTAAATGTCATTTTACCACCAGATATGCAGAGTTAATCTGCTACAAATTAAACAAAACAACAATAAAACTTGGCTCAAATTAATGTTAAATAAACAGTGATATACCCCATACAAGGTAAACAGTTGTTGATGAGAAAATACTATTGTCTCTTTAGCTTTACCAATGAATTCTGCTTTACTCTTTACATATCTTTAGTTGTAATAACAAGATAGTTATTTCTTTTTTAAACTTGTCGTGTCAAGCATTAAGGCAGAATGATGATCTGTCTGCTGTGTCATGCTTTTCTTCGTCAAGAAGAACTTTATTTATATGCATATACGAAGATCCTATTGATAATCTGAATTTTTAAATTATTTTAGTTACACCTTAGTTCAATAGATTATTCATGTATTGCTGAGAATGACCAGAGTGGACAGAAAAAGGACAAGAAGACAAGAGAAAAGGAAAGAGAACACAAGATAATTATTTCTTAAAGACTTGACTTATTTACACGAGTCAGTCTTTGCAGTCTGTAATCCTGGCAATAATATAATAATACCTGGTGGATTTTAAAAGTGAAAAACTTTTAAAGTATAATAGTATAATAAGTATAATAATGAAATAAGGCAATGTCTCTAAAACTTGGGGGGGGGCCTGGGGGTTCTGTTGACTGAAACGTATAAAAAAAAACTTCATCCTGCTGGTTTGACTTTTAAATCTTTAAATGCAAATATTTGACCTGAACATCATCAGAGACATGGTGTCCAGTACAGTGGTGTAGTCAAAAGTATATGCAAGTATACAGAGTAGATCTGCACTGCTTTTTCAGTCAGCATTGACTTCTGAACCTGATGTGACGTCTGATATTCAGTTGAATCTGTGAGCCTAAAATGGTGAGGCCATCCTACACTGCCTCTAACTGAATAGTTTTTGCTTCTGTCGCTGATTAAATTGTTAAGTTTAATATCTGTATGAGGACTATTGAGTCATAGTTGCCAAGAAAAACATTGCTAGCCGACAAATGTATGTTCACATGTTTCCTCATCATGCATGGTGAGGTGGGCAATTTAAATTAACAGAAGTTTTTGCAAACATCCATGAGAATATACGTCAACCAGTAAATCAGTTAACGATACAGATGCTACACTGGCCCAGTTAGCCAGAAACTGACTTCAAAAAGGATAAAAATGTGAGAGTACACCCATTTCTTAAAGGACCACTATACTACTGATCCAGCATCTACAGGGAACCCGCATGTAAGGTTTTCCTGAAAACTTGTTGGGATATAAATGTTAACTCGGAGTTATAAAAACTACATTTGCTAAAATCAACTCAGCCAATCATAATATTTAGAAATTTTGCACCACTATGAGTTGCAGTAGAGTTCAATAGACATCAAGCAAGCACTCCGGTGTATAAATCTGTTAATCATTCATTTATGAAAATGCATCTACTCTTTTTAGCATTGACTTGCAAGCTGCACGCTTATTGAAACTGTTCTTAACCATTTTTTTTTTATATCCATCCATCCATTATTGCATCGTTTACCCAACGAATGGTCACAGGCAGCTGGAGTCTATCCCAACAGTCACTAGCCGAGAGGCAGGGTACACCTTGGACAGTTCACCCGTCCATCACAGAGTGACAAACAACCAGATAATCAACCAGTCACACGCACATTCGCTCCTAAGGACAATTAATAATAACCAATCAATCTAACATGCATGTCAATAGACAATGGGAGGAAGTCGGACCTGGAGACAACCCCATTTTTCTACATTTACCTGTATACATTCCTTAAATTATATATACATCTTTTTTTTATTTTTTTTTTTATAACTTATGAAGTTAGTTTTGACCATGTGCACATGCCTACATGCACTTACTGGTGCCATGTGAGTGATGTGAGTGATATTTGTTATGAAGCAGTTGAACAGGTGACCTTGATGAAGCAGCAGGGATGTTCAAGTCCAGTCCTTGAGATCGACCATCCTCCCACTTTTAGATGCATCCTTCCTCCAACACACCTGAATGAAATAACTGAATTCCCACTTCTACATGTCATCCAGCTCCGCAGAGGCCTGGTAATGTGACTGTCATTGGATACAGGACAATGATTGCATCTCCAGGACTTGGGCTCCCTGTATTAAAGAACGATGGTCCAACACAGTTCTGTTTTTAATGTAGTTTAGGAAATTAGGTTGTTAACATCCTTAATCTAACTTTCTGTCAAAAAAACAAGACATTCAATATGACTTTAGTGGCCTGTTTATTCTTGAAAAGGGAGCAGCAGGAAGTTTTTCACTTATCGCAACTTTAAAGTTCTTTAAACAACTCCTACTGTAAAACAAGCAGCTTTAAAAGCTTTTCATTGTGGTGATGCTGGTTCTTCTTCATGAATGAAAAATAGTTACATACATCCCAGAGGGAAATTCAAAAAATTCATGTGAAACATTTGGGTCACAAGTTCCCCCAGTCCCCCCTCCCTACCCCCATGAGTATGCACTGCTAAAGCTGCAGGGCTCAGGTATTAAACACAGAACACATTGTCAGATTAATTGTCTGATTGTAAATATTAAATGTGCCATACTTACACGTTAATCCTTCTGTCCCCCTCTCGTATGACTCCTCATCCAACGGGTTTCCATTTAATTTAGAAAAAGACTGATTTGTGTTTCATATTTCGGCCCACTGCCCTAAGAACACAATATTGTAATTACAGTAAGCTTCTTACACTCTGATACAATTATTGAGGTGAGCAGTTTACACTGTCGTGTGAAGGTGGGACCTTATGCTCTTTCAATTTGGAAAACAACCAACTCTTCCGAGGATAAAGACAATTGATCCTCTAGCATATGCCGCATCTTTGTAGAATGAATCTATGCCAGCTGGCAATAAATTTATCACCTTGCTACTGCAGAGGGATTGTGCAAACACTAAAACAAAGACAAACAGATCAGTGTTGAGCGAAGCACTTTAGCTGAGCCAAAGGATCAATACCGCAATGAAAAGATGCACAGTTAGGAGAAAACCAACACACCTGAATGCACTTAGCAACATAATTCCAGTTTTAGTACACAGCTTTCAGGAGCTTTTTCATGATTATGTGGGAATCATGAAGCCATTATGACAAGTAAATGTGAAAACAAGATTCTGCACATATTACCACAGCTATGCAGAGGACATGCAGATATATATTATAATGTCACAAGAAGACTGAGGTCCTGTACAGGCTCTTAGTAAACCCAGCAGACCCCTCAGGTCATCTGGATCTGGTCTCAGTCCCAAAGTCAGAACTAGTCATGGAGAAGCTGCATTTGGCCTCTATGCTCCACAAGTCTGAAACAAGCTCACAGGCTCAAACAAGGCTCAAACAAGGCTCAGATCAGCTAAAACATGCATGTTTAAGATCCACCTGTTCTCAGCTGCATTTCAATACTTTTTTCAGTCCAAATCTTGACTGTCCCACCATGCAGGTCTAAAATGCAAAATAGATGTATATCAATAAATAAGACAAAGACTAGAAGAAGAAAGCAGAATATTTGGAATATTGTGCTATCTGGTGCAAATCACAAGACTTTATCTTTGTTAGAACAAAGAAAACTGAAAGAATTCATTTCTTCCTTATATAGAAAGTCTCTAATTATCACTGCATTAATCTTTGATCAATATGTTCAGTGGCTTGATGCTGTTGGATCATTGAATCAATACAAATCCACTTTTTGTTCCAGCTCTATATGATTTAGTTTTTCTCTTCATATATCCCAAATGATTTTATATTCTACCTCCTGAGAGAATAAAGCTTTCTTCAGAATCTTTACTTGACTTTACTGTCAAGTAAAATTTGACATTTAAAGTAGCCTATTTGTCTATGGATGGGGGAACTGAAAACAGAGATAATAAACATTTTCTTTTCAAGAAAGTTATTAAAAGAATTAGGTTTTATATTTACAAGACAAACAGGCAGGATTGTGTAGGTCAATGAGGGAGGGACGTTAAAGACGTGCATTAATGTAACGTAATAATATTTAGTAATCTAATGCACTGTTATGTAATATTGACCTTTGGATGACAGCAAACAATGAGAGAAGAAAAAGCAGGAAATAGAGAAGGTTAGAAATATGGAAAGGCAGATTAATATAATGCAGATTCTTCTCTGCTGTGGATTCAACAGTGATCCCACATCAATAAATCACATTTCATCAGTGATGCGCTGCAAAGACAGATATCTGTCTCCATTTATCTAGTGGATGTGGTCCTCAAGTGCAGATGTTCCTGTGGTCCACGTGAAGGTCAAGTTCAGCCATTTAAAGGGGGATCGCGGGCTGTGATCAGCGGCAGATGTTCCTGGAGTTATCCATTCCATATGGCTGCCACCCATGCATGGGCCTTTTCACAACACAGCGCTTGTAAACACGCCTCAGTTTGCTGTTCTCTTTTTTCCGTCCCTGTAAAACATGTCCTAAATCCAATCACCTAGCCCCTGTACCGGGGATGATGTTGATGAATTGGAATGTGTAGTGGTAGTAGTGACCTATAAGCCTCTACTGAGATTACAGGCAGCTAGCCAGCCAGGCTGGCCTGGCTGGGACACCAGGAAACAGCTCGAGCTTAAAGAGGGATTGTTTAGATAGACAATGGTGTCTACCTGGTTTTAATCCCTGCTCAGAAAGCGTACAGGGAGGATTGGCAGAGTTTAATAAATGAAAGTGCTCCTATAATCAGGATTTGACAAAGTGCCCCTTTGTGTTAATCAGACATTTTTTACAGCATGGTTTCTGACATCTGCCACAGCAAGCAGTGTTAACCCTCCAGTATCCCAGCTGCACATTTCCACCAGACCTCATGCAGAGAGGCGAGCAAAAACACAGTCTGTAATGGGTTTTTGGGGGTTTTTTTTCCGCCTGGTAGCTTGATTTTGTAGTATTTAAGTGCAGGATGTGTGCAAAGCAGTAGAGCAGTGGTTACTTTTTGCAGTGCATGATGGCGTACCTGTAACTAATCTCTAGGAGGCAGCTGGCTTGCAGCCATCGCTGGGCCTCGCCTCGCTGTGGCACAACCTCGTTACTTACTTAGCGGAGGCTAATAGATTGTGGATGTGTAATTACTTCACAGCTAAAATAGAAAGCTGCATTTGAATAATTAAAGTCCAACATATCAGCAGTGAAGCATGATAAAATAGTTTTAAAATGAAGGATTACAAGAGTTAATCCCAGTGGGCCAGATGTGAAAACGGGAGGGGCAGCTGCATTCTGGGGTCAGATTAAACAGAAAATCCCACCGGAGCACTCTGTCTTTTCTCTGCAGCTTAATGGCTTGTGTGGACTCAACATGCTGTAATCCACCGATTAGCTGATATAATCACCTGTAAATACACCTTGGCAATGACGGTTCTCGGGGCCAGCAGGCCCTGCTCTGATGCCCCAAATGTGTGCCGAGTCTTTGCTGCAGAGAGGAATCAGATTTAAGTCAGATGAACTTTGTGGGAACCAGACGAGCAGCCCAGACAGACAGCTGCACTGGACGTGTGACTGACTGAGTTCCCAGAAACCTAACTGAACAGATGAGCACTCTGCATCTCTAAAACCCAAAATAACTTCATCATAAGGCCTTTAAAACAGCTTTTTATCTATTTTAACCAGATCTGTTTTCACTGAAGACGGACTAAATGGATGAGGTTTTTTCTTTTATTTAATGAAACATTTAAAATGTAGAAAAAAAACAAAACGGTACAATGTTGAATTACTTCATTAGATAAAAGTGTTGCAAACAATGATCTGTATTTCTGCATCTAGGTTTTTATGCAAAACTGCAAATCAACAGAAGTTGGGGTCTCTAGTTTCAACTTGACTTTATTGCAAGCAGTAAAAACTAAATATATTCCACCAGCTGTATTTTATTCAGAAATATTAGAACATTTTTGTATCCAAAAGCTGCAACTCATCCTAAAACTGGAAATAAAAGGTTAAAAAAACTGACAGAATCTGGTATTTGATGAGCAAATATAAGCAAAGTGGCTCCAGTTTGTCAATAAATAGTTGAGAAACCAGTGAAATATTATTAGGAATGATTGGAAGGGATTAACATATATTCTTCACAACATACATAATATTAAATTATTAAAAAATGAGTAAAGGAATCTGACCATCTGTGACACTACAACATTAAAACCATTAAGAGCTGGTAGAAATACATAAAGAAGGGATTACTGTGAAAACCTTTAAGTTACATTCACTAAAGCTACTTCAAACAGCATCCAGTGGCATCTGGAATGAAGCGTCGCACACCAGAAACATGAACAGTGATCAAACAAGTCTTCTAAAGACTAGCATGTGTCTAGAATGTCACAAGCAATGAGTCCAAAAGTCAGGTGAGAAGAAAAAAAAATCTTTTCCCCTTTTGTGGTGGCAGAAAAATAAAATATGTTGCCTTCAAGGCCCTATTGTGTTTCAGGAAGATTTGTGCAGTAAAGAACGGATGAAGATGAAGAGAAAAAAAGAGACAAAAACCCTGCACTTCTGCACACCTTGAGATCTGTTTGCAAGGCAAATGAATCATTATCTGACTCTGTTCTTCACGATTTGTCATACAGGTGAGCCAGTTATGCTGCTATAAATGTTCAGGATGAAATGTGCCGTTGTTCAGATGAACTAACCCCAGACCTGGTGGGAAAAGAGCAGCTGTCCCTGCACAGTGGTGGTGCCCTCTCTCAGTCTTCACTCTTCAGGCCAGTGCAGACCTTTCCTGCATCTGGTTCTGTGGGAAGTCTCTTCCTGTTCAGAAGGAGTTCTATCCATCAACACGCATAACCCTCGCTCACTCAGCGGAGAGAGAGCTGAAGATTTGATTTAATCTGTTAGTTTTCCTAACAAGATAATTATTTATGAATATCACTGCATGAGTATAAATATAATGAAGCAACTATAACTAAATTAGGATTTTTATCGTGCTAAATC
>JBAMHX010000015.1:2212694-2226413 GCA_037177515.1 Pseudomugil tenellus
TCTTGTGTGTGTGTGTGTGTGTGTGTACACACACATACAGAGGTTTGCTTAACTACACCTCCATACAGTTCTTTCGCCACCTAGTGCCTGTCTGAGAGCAGTTCACGAGCTCCTGTCTCACTCCATCACACTGGGTTTCCCATTAAAAGTAAAAACAGGAATTGCAAAGTGTTTCATTTTTTATTATTATTATTATTTTGTAAGACACTTTGAAGTCATCCCTGAAAGAGGAGACACATGATTTTGGTTCATCGCATATTAGTGACTGACAAGACCAAAAAATATTAAGACTACATCAACAAAAACAACACATACAAATGATGGAAGCAAATTATATAAACAATATCTTATATATATAAAACATAGCAGATATAATAAATATTACATAAACAAAAATGACAAAAAAAACTAAAAGTAAACAGAGTTAACCTATTTGGTTTTGGGGGAAATGTTTAGAGTAAAATTAATGCTTTTTCTAATTTTCTAATCTCCCAGAGAAAACAGTGAAACTAAAGCTCAGCAGTCACTTCTTAAAGAAAATATCCACCTCAAACGTTTTCTTCAAACTCTTACTGTTACCATCAAAAAGAAACACGGGCCGGTGTGACTTTCTTCCCCCCCCGCAAGCCCCAATATGAGCATAGTGCAGAAAATCATACATCATACATCAGGACAGCCTTAGTCACACAGTTGTAGCTGCTAGCTTAACAAGACAATCAAATCAAAATGAAGAGCAAAGGGGGAAACGTGATTGGCTGCATTTGTTTGGATGGGCTACACACGACTTCCGTCTTTGGGGTGAGTTAGCTCATTCCACAGGAGAGGGAGATCAGATTTGGTTCAGTCAGGAATCAAGGAGAAGGTATCAGTCAAACACTCATTCATCGATACGCGGGCACATACACATACACACATACACACATACCTTTACACAAACAGATCTTGTGACTGTAAGTTCACTCTGAAGTGATTAACTGTGCAATTATTTCTCTCTTTCATTAAAGCAAACCAGGAGTAGTAGCTACAAATGTCACAAGGTTATCCTTGGAGCTGTTTTTCTTTCTCCTTAACATGTTTATTTTAAAGCCACAAGCGTTTTCAAGATTTATTTTCCATCTTTTCGACTTATGAGCAAGAGGAAGCAAAGCATTCGGCTTCTTCTGTGTGGAGTGCAGGAACGAGGTTGTCAGACCTCCACCTGGATAATTCCCCACCCACCTGCAGGGGCGGCTAATCTGCCTCCTGCACTCTCCTCCAAGTCCCCTCCCAAAATAATGCTACTTCCATTGCAAAGTGCAAGCAGTTGGCGTCTCTCTGCCTCTCCCTTCCACATAAGAAATACAGAAATCTATTCAAGAGCAGAAAAAAGCGATGTTGAAATGGAAAAATGGAAAAGCCACTGTCCCAAAACAACAGGAAGGGAGAGGGCAGGACGATAAGAGTGCATCTGTGTCTCAACAAATTCAATCCATCCTCAGAAGATGACATCCACGTTAGCGCACAGCCGTTACACCTCCCTGGAAGGAAACAAAAAGAAAACATGAATACACATTCTGAAAAATGGGATAAAAGCATCTGGAATTAGACATGGAGCAACTTACGACGCCGTCAGCGTGGAGTTGAGGACCAAAGTGGTGCGTATCCTGTACAGCTGAGCTACTGTCAGCTTCTTGTGCTGCTGGGTTGGAGTTTTCCTCTTTTTGGGCGTTTCCACCAACTCGCTTTTTTTCTCCAAGCAGCCCGACGGGAGCGTCAGCCCGTCGCAGTCGCTGCTTAGAAACTCCTTCTTCTCGCGCGATCTGAGAGGCGGCGCGCGGCAGTGCCACAACCCGGCTTTGTTCAGCTCTGCTTTAAGTTTTCCAGCAGGCGCACTCATGGTGAGGCTGTCGTCTGACCGTTGGAGGTCGCTGGGAAACAGTTCCACTTCGTCCTGTTGCAGCTCTGACAGGCTCTTACTGTGCGCCAGCGAGGAGGACGTGTCCGTGTCTCCGCGCTGAGATTCCTGGACCTCAGGGCGGAGTGAGTGCATTTGTTGGGAGACGAGGTTTTTCTCATTAACACGCTGGAGGAGGTTGTCCTCAGAGCGGGATAAAGGCAGAGAGGAAAGCCGCTGCAGGCAGTTCAGCCGCGACTGAACGTGTGGCCGCCGGCGAGGTTTGGACAGGTGGACTACTGACAGCTGGGAACCAAGAGACACTTTTTCCTCATCATCATCTTCCACCTCTTCTGTTTCTACCTCAGGGAGGTCCTCCTCTGGGTCCACCTCCTCCTCCTCGGTCTCCTCTTCCTCGCTTTGTTCGGGCTGTGGCCGCAGCTCTTGCAACAGGGATTCGGGAGAAAGGGTACCGTAAGCGCTGTCCATGGAGAGAGACCGGCACTGAGAGTCCAGCTCCTCACCATCAACGTTGTGGACCACGAGGATGGGCACCTGATGCTTGCATCTTTCATTACGCTGGGAGTCTTGGGAGGAGTTTCCCTCAAGGCTTGTGTTGGAGACAGATGGCTGCTGGTGCTCCACCGGTTCGTCGACATCCATCACCGACAGAGTCCCAGTGGAACAATCTGATTGGCTGAGAGAAAAAGGTGTGGTTGGTGACATACCTTGAGAAAAATTTGCAGGAATACAGCAGCAGGAGTTTATTTATTATTATTAATTTTTTAATACCTTGAACTTAGCTCATCATGTTTGTGCCGCAAGACCGGAGAACTTGTCGTGGAGTTGCTGCTCTCATCCTCGTCCCCAAGCTCCGGGCGTCTCATTCGAATGTCCATCTGCCGGACGTCCTCCTCAGAGCGAAGTCTCTGCAGCTGGTTCTGCAGTGCAACATCGGCCCATCATTACACTGAACAAATCCTTCAAGTCTGAAGCTGACAGAACCAACAGCTTCTCATACCTGCACGTTGCAGATTGCATCTACCCAGCTTCTCCCCTGGGGGGCGCTGTTGGCCTGGAAGGTGTAGACGGCCACTGCACTCCTGAACTCATTGAGGTAGATGAGGATGAATGAGCCTAATGAACCAAAAGGGGGGGGGATAGATTCAGAATTTTCTCTGTTAATGTATCTCAGCATGAGATTCTGTTAAAATACAAATAAAACAGAAAACAATCTTTTGTAAATATCATCGACCCATATTTATTTCCTTATACAACAATAACATATCAGACGTTCAAGCCTAGACGTTTTAGCATTTCACAGAAAACACGAACTCAGGTTGAATTTGATGGGAGCAAAAATATCTGCAAAAAGTTGCAACAGGGACTAAAAAAATGAGTGGAAAAATAAATAACACCTAAAAAAGCAACTGAAGAAACGTGTGGATTGCAGGTCATAGGACTGGTTATAACAAACACTTCAGAGTCCAAGAGGCAGTTTCAGCCATCTGAGAAAAACTGAGTCAGAAATTTGTTCTTCAACATGAAGATTTTGAAGATCCCATAACCGATAGAGTACAATATCTTTCTAAGAGTCAGAGAATCAGGAGGAATCTCTGTGCACATGGGACCAGCCCCTAGGTCAAATGTGAATGCTAGTGTAGGTCTCTCAGGCAGCATTGCATTACAGATAAAAATTCTTTGCTGGAAATCTCTGCACAGACTCATTAAGAAATGCCTGTGAAATCTCCAAATGCAGATTAAAGCTTCATAAGAAGCTCTGTGTGAACAGGATCCAGGAACGCTGCAGCCTTCTCTGGAGCAAGGCTTGTTTTAGATTTGGTCTGTCCACATGTCACATGTTTACAGTTGTTACAAGAAGACAGGATGATGCACAGACATCACCCTGTTCAAGCTTTTCCAGATGTGTTGCAGCCATCAAACTAGAAATGATGAAGTGAAATGATCTATTGGGAACAACAAATATTTTTTTTCATATTAAATTAAAAAATATCCTCTAGAAAAACTAAGAAATTAATTATCTTTCAGCTTTTTATGCACCTCTAGTGCTTTTTTCCTCCCTAGTTTTCATCCTGACAACCCTCAGGACCGTGTTTTTTTAGGTTAGTTAGGATGGTATTGCTCTTTCTACATAGCTGTTTTTCTATGTCTTTGTGTGACAAGTGCAATGCAAATTAAATCTGCTAAAGAGAATTTGTGTGTCGTCCCATTTCCTGCTTTCCATTGTTTTATAGATGCTTTCGAGACTAAATATCAAAGTTTGGGTTTAAAAAAGGGGAGAAAAAAAGAACTCACCAGGATCCTTTAGCTCTTTGCAGATGACATTGTGGATGAGAAGAGGCTGGCGGATAATTTTAACCTTTTCAGCTCTTTTCACTGATTTGGTAATCAGTAGCAGGTCGGTAAACAGAAAGCAGTGAACATCCATCTGTAGAAGGAATAGAGTCATATTAGACCTGACAGGAACTGTTCTTTAACAGCTGGAAGAGTCAGACGCCTGCTGGAACTTCTGCACTGGGTTAAAAAGATGAGAAGCTTTGCAAGCAGCTCAGACTTACCCTGTCTTTTCCCTCTTTCATCCGCAGTGCTCCCTCAAAATGCAGCTGTCGAGTCTCTTCCGTTGAGGTTCCTCTCATGGGAGCCATCAGATCAAAGTGATTGTACTCTTTGAGAATCTGAGGAGGTGGAAAGACGAATGTATGAAACATTTCACATGAGGTCTTGTTTCTGCGAGCAGTGCAGGCCTGCAGACTTCTTACCTTCTCCACTTCCTCACTGCTGCCCTCTACGGCCTCGTACGAGTCTATACGGGCAGAGATGGTGGCCAGCTTCTGTCGCTCCTGACGCTGACGCATCTGGGCGTCCACGCTGTTGATGAAGCCCTCCACTGAGGTCACCTTAAGAAATAAAATAAAAACTAATGTAGTGATGTTTAAGAAAGGTGAGAGTTGGTCAGAAAAAGTGGCGTATCACAGACTTTTTGAACACACATACCATGTTGCTGACAATCTCGCGGGCTACTGGCTCGTCCGTCCTCTTCAGGACGCTCTTTAGCAGGAGCGGATATTTGGTCAGACGCTGATGAGGCTTTGCCAACATGTCAGCCAGCTTTAGGCGGTTGCACTGCTTGTGGGTCTCAGCCCACTAAACAGAAACAAAGAGACAGGAAGCAACAGAGATGAGACAAAAGGACTAATGATTAGTGTGTGTGAGGACAGTGTGTGCTGCAGGAATCTGTATCGGTTTTATGGTGAGACGACTGAACTGACCGTGACGTACGTCCTGAAGAGCTCATTGTCCCTGAGAAGCGAACGCATATACTCCATGCAGCTCTCCTCTTCCATGCAGTAACGGATGTAGGGCTGGAACCTGGAGCCAAACTGAGCACACCAACACACACACACAAGGACAGTGGAGATAATATTATTAATAAACACACTAAACAAGGCAATAAATGTACTAATGAAAATATAAAATATAGGTACAATATTTTAAACTATATTGAAGATGTATGAACAAATACAATACCATTAGAATAATAATCTAAATTATGCTTTAAAATATAAAATTTAAATACATAAAAATAAACATATTTTAATTAGATAAAAATATAATACATATGCTAAATATATTCTAACTATATTTAAAAATAAAGCAAAAATACATTAATACATTACAATACATTAAAAAACTATTAAAATGTATTTATGAAAAACTATTAAACATTTTATATACTTATTAATCATCTAAAATGTATTTCAAACTGAAGTAATAAAGTAAAAATGTCATATTATAAATATATAAAATATCATATATATAAAATTATATATTTGCAATGTATACATAATCTAAAATGTTTCTATAATAATGTTCAATTAAACAGAAACATAAAAAAGTGAATAAAAATATACTATGAAAATAATTTGGAATATTTTTATTTATTTACTTTAATCATTTATATAGATATACCAAATGTACAATAACTAAAGCAATACAATTAAAAGTACACCAAACATGTACTTAACATTAAATGTACCTAAAATTAGGATTATAACATGAATGTATTACAATATAAAAAATAAAATCATGAAATTATAAATTAACATCCATCCATCCACTATTTACCGCTGAAGCCTAAAACCAGTTGACATTGGACGAGGGGCAGGGTACACCCTGTACAGGTCGCCAGTCCATCACAGGTCCAGCACACATAGACAAACAACCATGCCCACAAGCACACACAAAGACTCACTCACTCACTCCTATGGGTAATTTACAGTCTGCTATCAGCCTATCCCCAAGGTGCATTTCTTTAGACTGTGGCAGGAAGCCGGAGTACCCGGAGAGAAACCACGCTAACACAGGGAGAACATGCAAACTCTTTCCTGTGATGCCACAGTACCAACTTTTTTTGTGAGACTTACCGTCATGAAGCCGTCGCGGAGGTGTGTGGGGTCGAGCATGGCCCGAGCCTCCCTGGCCTTCTCCAGGACCGGCAGCATGACCTGGTTCCACAGAGCCGTGTGGAGGCAGACGATGTCCTGGATGTTGCTGAACAGTTTGACGGGCTCCACCTCTGTCAGCAGGCCGCTCTCCTGCAGGTTGAGCAGCCCGCTTAGGAACAGCTGGAGAGGTAATTCAACAGCTTTAGATTCACAAAGTTACTCCTGCACAGTATTAACTTTGATTTTTTTTTTAAAGAAGATGCTTATTAAATTGCAATGATAGATAAAAAAAAAGTAACTGTGTATAGTGTGTGTTCCTGTATGACAGCAGATTGCAGCAGCTCTTACATCAGTGATGACTCGAAGTTTCTTTATGTAGGTGGCTTCTGTGTTTAGCAGTTCCCATATCGCTTCCTGCTGTTGGGACTGTTTTTTGGTCAACATCTGTACAAACACAAACACACACACAAGTCAGTATGACTAGATACAGATTCACTGTTGCTATGGTCCAGCATTTACAAGTGAGTCGAGTGTGTCCTTTTAATTTTAATCAAACTTTTTCCACCCATTTGGTTGAAGGACTACTTCTAAAGAGCATATTTTATGGGAAACAGTTGTTGCCTTAAAATCACTGTGAAAAATTGATGGAAAAAAGTTTTTTAAAAATCTGGCTTTTAAAATCGGATTAACAACAACACATGAAATATTGCACCTTTTAAAAATGATTTATGATGATAATTATTTGTTCGATGTTACGGGTTTCTCACATCGGTATGGAAATTTTTGGAAATTTATGGAAATAGATTTTCTCCAGATGTGCTCCCGTGCATTCTGACCAAACACCTCTTTGGTCTCTGTGTTCATTCAAATGAAGCCTTGCAAATTTCAGGAAACTTTATCCTGTAACCCTTCCCAAACAAGCCATAACTTGAACTTTGACACTTGACATGATAACTGAAGCCTCGAAAGTGTGACATGTAGCTCCGACTGTAAAAAGGGAAAATGTCTGCTTTTGATTTTGCTTTTGAAAAAAATCATGATTTTTCCCCAACATGACTGAAATGAAGTCAGAAATAGTAACTTCTATAACTTTACATGAAGTTTACAAGATGATTATGCTACAAATAAATATGTAAATCATGTACAATTCCTTGAAGATGGAGCCATAAAACTAAAGTCAACTTCGTGCCAGTTTTCCATCTTTCTTCTAATAACTTGAGCAATGTCAGTAAGTTTTCAGCAGATCAGCAACACCGATTATGAATGTACAGTATCAGGGGTGATATACCAGCAGAGCAATGAGCTGATTATTTCTATAAACATTAACAGGTGGAAGCCAGTGACAGTGTCTGATAGCTGTTATCATTTACAGCTCGTCACTTCAACACGACTGTGAAATGCTTTATGAGTTTCGAGAATACAGACAGTTGGGAAAGTGTTTAGGAAGTCAGAATACCAGGAAGTAGAATATACCAGCATGCTTTTAGGTAATCAGATGTGGACTGGAGAATAAATTAGGGCAGCAAGAGGTCAGATCATCTTTTTATTACAGTCATAACTACAGTACAAGTCAAAAAATCAATTGTGTGCTTGTACCTCCGAGTCGTCTAGCAATTTCCTCCACGTGTCCTCCAGGACAAGGTTGGTTTCCTCCCCACCCTCCCATGAATCCTGGTGGAAGGAAAGCTGGCGTGGCACCTTGGGCAGCCCAAACAGCGTGTAGGAATGGAGCTTGTTGTGGAGCTGCTCCAGACGATCCACCTCCTGTGATGAGGAAAAAAAAAAAAGGTTCAGTTTGGACGGTATGAAAACGAGCTGTGATGCTGCAGCAAGCATTTGCTCTATTCTTTGTTGGGTTTAAACGGTGTTCCTGCAGCATTAGCATAAAAACATTGTCCACATTGGTGCCTTGATATTCAAATCCAACAGTAGCCGCTATTCAGGTCTTTGTTCCAGCTGCCAGGCTTTACGTAGTTATGAAAATGAGCTTGGTGCATTGGGACTAGTTTGACAATAGAGGAACAAGCGAGCGGGGGCGAGAGCTACAACAGAGGACAGAAATGAGACTGGCAGATTGAAGAGGAGTGTGATCTCATCAGCTTGTTTAATCCTCCAGTGTGGTGTGGAAGGAGGGAAACAAGGGTCCAGGTCCTGTTGCAGGATCTCTGGCCTTGAGAGGGTGAAAAGGGACAAATAGTCTGAATAGAGATGAGCTAAGCTCTGACGGGTGACTGACAGCATCTCTAAATGACATCTGCTGCCGAGCAGAACGTGACATGAGGGAGGAGGGTAGAAGGGTCAGCATATGTCTGAGCGCGTGTCTGTGTCTCATTAAATCAGAGCTGATTATTATTGTGGAAATGATAAAAAGAAAGTTTAAGGAAGAGGTTTGACACGTGTGACTTTTGACACATCCATCAATCAATCAGAAATCATTTAAACAGCAATTTATAAAATTTCACAACTCAAGTTACTTTACAGAAATATCAGAAAAAGAAAACAGGGAAGGTGTTTTTATATCAGTTTCTCTCTCACACACACACATGCAGAAACAATATAGTTTGAGTTTACAGTATAAAGCTGGACTCAGGAAGCACTTAAGTGGAAAATAACTAGATAGAAATATAAAAATTGAAATATAAAATTTCTTAAAACTTTAAAAAGCAAACTCAGGTTGTTTTTATTCACTGAGAATAAAAATATGATTTTTAGTTTACTTTTAAAAACATCATCATATTCTACTGTTCCCATGTCTTTGAAAAATAAATTTGGGCTATAGGAAGGACAGTTCTGTGAATTATCTTGTGACCCTCAATGTGCTGAAGATCAGAGAGTTCCAACTAAAAATTAGACATTTAGAAACTAATAATGAAAATCAGTTTCGATACCCAGGACCATTAGGCGCCTTAGAGACCAGTAATAGCATCTTAATATGTCTCAAAACTGTCATGAAGATCCAACCAGTGAAGCAAACCATGTTGCACTAGAGCAGATCCAGCCTCCTCCTCCGACTCTCCCTCCCTCTCATTCTGCTCATTTCCAGATCTGCTGGGAGGAAAGTATGCAAGCCAACGAGTCAGGAGACTCTGAAGGGAAATGACTTCACCAGGACAGGCGGGATGTGGCCCTCTGACCTCCTCCCACTGCTGCTAGCTACCGTTTTATTTGTTTTTAAATGCTTTCTTGATGTGACTCACGTCTGGGCTCTACACTTTGTTCATTACAGCTTTTACAGTGTGTTTAAACCAGAAGAAAGGTTTGCAACTTTGCTTGAAATCAGGAGTCACACCATCTTGCATTTATTTTGGTCCCTTCTGTGTGCTCAGCATTACCTTGCCAAAGGGCCCCACTCCGGCATTAGAGCTGAACAAGCCGCTGAAGCGGCTGGCGGCACGGTTCTTCCACCTGTCTGGTCCAGCCCCGACACTGGGCAAAGAGCCTCCCAGCTGTCCCAGAGTATCTGGGGATGGGATGTTGGCTTCCCCCAGGAACTCTGTCATGTTCTTCCTCCGTCGCGCTGGACCCTGTGAGGCAGACATGGAGTTAATGTGGTGCACGTGACAAAAAAGAAAAGAGAAAATGAAATAAGATTTTCGTCAGTTGAACAGGAAATACGAGTGATTCCAGACAGATGGATGGAAAGAGACAATGCATATACAAAGACAGGATAAGCAGGAAATTGGCAGGGGAATTCTGAGCAAGGGATGACATCAACAAGAACGCTGTGGAAATCGTAACGATCCGACACAAACAGGAGAGGGAAGAACTGCCACTTCCTCCGAGTGAATGCTTATTACATCACAAGGAGCTGGCAGGAGGTTGTTCCATAAGAACAAACAGGTCAAGTCTGGACATTGTTCCTGGTCCATTGTTACCCTGTCAGCAGGTCCTGCCTTGCAGCCTCTCTCCTGCAATCTCTGTCCACTTTACGAGCAGCAGCAAAGCAAACAAACAGGGGCCACCTCAGAATCTGAGGAAGCAGTTGTTTTTGTCGTTGCAGTGTCAGTGCTGAGGAATCTGCTGGTAGGGAGTCGGTGAGATGCAGGCCACTGACCCCCTCCTGCTCCTCCTCCATCCAACACAGCGACATTCCAGGACACTGACACCGCAGCTGAAACTGACTGGCCATTCCAACGAAATTCTTTAACTGACCCGACCCCCCGCCATGCCACCCTTTCACATGCACAAACATGCACACACACACACAGGAGAATCAAGCCGCAAGGATACTGTACATCACACATCAAACAAAACAAGTTGTGTATTTGTTTTCAGGAGTTTTGCTCAGGTGACGCATGGCATGGCTAGGGTGCCACTGGTCACTTCTGAGGTCTGACCGGACATCTCTGGTGAGCAGAAAGGTTTTCCAGACACACATGGATCATCATAATAACCAGTTTGAAGTACATTTTAAATTAATAACCCTTTAAAGATATTAAAATTACACATGACATTTCTAGAAGACAATCAGTCTCTGTCCCTACAACTGCTATATGCAAGGCCAGTACTTGATATTAGCATGAAGCTATGTGGCAGTGGCAGTGAGTGTGTCAAGTCAGTTTATAAAGATCTTCGCACTGACGCTGAAAATCAACCATAAAGATGCTGAAAAAGAAGCTCAGCATCCCATGTTGTGGTGACTAAGCTAACACTAGATCTAGTTTAAATCAAATAGGTGGCTAGCAAGGCTGCTAGTTGATGTATAAACAGCTATAGCATAAAATGTGAAGAATTATAATTACTAGTCTTAATTTTTCATGGGAAGATATAGGAAAGAAGCGAAAGAGAGATGATTCTAGCATGTTTGTAAAGAAGAAGGGCACATATCAGGCTGAAATGTCCAAGTTTGTATCAGAGAGGAACACAATTTCCTTTCTTAGCATGGACCCCGATAAGGTCTTGCCCACCCACTGGTCACTTCTCTGCAACTGATTCTCAGAGTCAATGACAACCCATCAAGACCACTAAAGATGATAAATTTTTGTGGGACAGAAAATTGATTGTGTTAATCCATTCTTTTAATTAACTAATCATTGAAGCCACTGGGTTTAAACATTTTCACAATTTCATTTCATCCATTATCTGAACCGCAACTAATATAGAAGCCAATGCTCCATTACAGAGCAGCTTGTCAATAATAAAGCCACACCGCAGCTGCATAACAAGATAATCAATACACATTTTAGAAAATAACTAAAGCAGATTTTCTGAGAAAAAAAAACAAAGGCAGCAGAGGCTTTACTGGAAGGAAGCATTTTGGTTTGTAAGGAAAAACTAAAGTGAAAGAGCAAAAAGTGGAGAGGAAATGAGCCCAGAGTCATCTTGGGACTTTTCATCGTCAAACTGGTCAAGGATGCAGGTGTTTGGAGGTGCTGAGTCCACATGGTAAAATGGGGGAAAGTCCAAATCTTGCACTACTGATCAAACACTGCTGGGCAAACTGAAAGCAGGTCTGCAGACTTGCAGTGAGTTGCCAACAAATCAGATCCCACATAGCAGCTTTAACCCAACTGAAATCAAAAACGTTTCTTAAATGCTGAAATATGGATGAGATTTTTCATTCCAACCAGGAAAAGAAAAGAGCGCGCTCACCATTGAAGCCAGAGGCATGTCAAAAGTAACAAAAACCATCCTAATCCTCCAGTGGCATTCATAGATCGCAGCCCATTTCAGAGCCAGCTGCTGCTTTCTCTCAACTTCCCGCCTCCTTGTTTCCCACTTCCACTGGGAGAGCACACATCTGTAGTGTCCTCGCCACTCAGAACTGGGAACCTCTTTTTCTTTTCTATTCCAACACTTGAACTTTACTTAGTCTTGAAATCTCCTCCTCTTGCTCTTCCTGATGATGAGGGTCCTTCCTCTGATGGTCGTGTCTGGAGTCGATATGTGTCTGTATCGCGTCCCGCTGTCCCAAACAGTCAGCGGTGATTCCGACTCGCCGAGGCGCACAGCATGCTTACATTTCATACAGACTCTGAGCTGAAGTCATAGCAACCAGGAGGATCCTGTCTCATTGTGTCCGGCAGGAAAAAGGAGGCACAGAAGGAGGCTGATCTGAATATTTGGAGGTGGAGTCAGGGTGACAGCTTGCAGGGGAGCTCCTCAGTTCAAACAGGCATCCTGAAGCTTGTGAGGATGACAAATGCTCTGCAGGTCAGACTCAACAAGCAAACAAACCGCTCACTGCTCGTAAAAGTGACCAGTTTTTTCCACAACCAGCTTTCCTTGCAGGCAATTAGCTAAATAAAACCAAGATTTCAAGCCGGACATGTTGGATTTACTCTCACTTGGAAGCAAAGGCACTCTTTGTCATGTTCGGTCCCTGTTCTGCTTGGAGACCCCTTGAACAATGCCATACTAGATGGTAAAAACAAGGAAAGAATTTTCCAAAATACCAACCAAACAGGAAATCCCCTTTGTATACTTGTCTCAGCACATTTAATGGCACTGCTTATGTTCAATAGATAAGAACAAGAAAGCACACTTTTCCTCTGTGGAGCCGCAGAAAAAAAAACCTGAAGCTGAAACCAGTTGATCAACTTTAAATGCAGAGATAACGACAAATACATCAAAAGCCACTCCGATCCCTTAAATATATATTTCTTTGTGTTAGTATTTTGACAAATAACCCTTCAGTCTGAGTAAATGTCCTCTCGCAGCAAACATTAAGCTGCCCTATTCATGTCTGCCTAAGTCATTATGTTTACAAGGTTTCTCTTGTGCCTGCTGTGTAAACCTGTCAGTCAGAACAGAGGGCAGCGAGATCTACGGCTGTGTGAAGCTGTGGCCTGAGCAGTGGATCTAGTGAGAAGGGATGGGGGGGCAAGTCAGGTTAATGATATCAAAAACCACAGCGGATAAGCCTTATCTTATCCACTCTAGTTTGTGGCGGTAGCCTTGGCCTGGAAAAAGGAAAATCTTTAAAAGAGAACAGATTATATTAAAATAAGTGGCGACAAAGAGAGCAGCCACATCCTACCATACATACCCCCACCTCCCTCTGCATCCATGGTAGTCAACTGATAACAGCTCCCCTTGATCATGGGGGGTTGATTAACGATGGGAAAACAGCGCAGCACTGACTTTCCTGAAAGCTTATACACTGACCCGCGCCAACACACATGTACGTGCTGCATGTGCATAACCAGGAAATGGATACCATAAGACCCCCCCCGCACACACACACACACACACACACACACACACACACACACACACACATACACACACACTCACACTCTGGTCGATGCAGAGGGGCTTATGTTTGGTGGGCACAAACAGAAGCTCAGCCAGAGTTCAGCCCCTTCTGATACTTGACCTCCAGCATTCAGGCAGCAAATGTAATGAGCTCCCAGCTGTGTTCAAACACACACACACACA
>JBAMHX010000015.1:2280718-2290881 GCA_037177515.1 Pseudomugil tenellus
CCCCTCAAGTACCACCAGAGGGAGCTCGAGTACCACCAGTGGTACGCGTACCACAGTTTGAGAACCACTGCTCTAAAAAAGGGCTAAAAACTGCCAGTATCTTCATAAATAATGCCTTGTCACAGTTGTGACAAGGCATTATTTATCCACAATCAGCATCTCTCTAACATAGAGGAAGTCAAATTAAGATTTTTATTATGTAATAACTTTGTTGCTTCTAGGCTAATTTATACTCAATACAGAAAACGGATACGCAGACAGATTGACAGTTTTGTTTGTTTCTTGCATCCGTTACACATGTCATTTCATCTGTTTCAAGGAGTTTAGCTATCAGTCATCTGTTGCAGAAAACAGAGAAATACCCCCAGAAATCCCAAAGGCAGTTTTTAAGTTGTATAATCGATGCACAACCAATGAAAGGAACACACCAAAGAAGAAGAGGAACACTAAGAGGATGATGCATGAAGCGCCAAATAAAAAGCACCTGAAGAAGTTACTAATGTTATTTTCTCTGTTTTCTCTGTTTCAAATAATACAATAAAAATAAAGTAAAAAATAAATAAATAATAAAACACCGAAGTTAACACTGAACTCAACTGTGTCGACTAGTAGATGAAGGGATGAACTGATTTTGCAACTAAAATTAAAAGTAGCACGTGAGAGAGCTTGTTTGGGCTGGGTTATACTTGCTGTGTATCTTTGTGTATACAGCAACGTTTGCAGCAAGAACAGTCGTAGCTAAACAATGCAAGCATGCTGCAGCCAAAATGTTTATTACTGGAGACCACCGCTAGGGGGCAGTATGTAACACTATGAAGTAGCGAAGAGGTCAATCTGCCAGGAACGCTGTACTTCCGTGGCATTCGGTAAACAACAATTTATTATTCTGATGCTCATTGTGTTTCCCTCTGATCTGCTTCAAGTAAGCATGATGTGAAGCTAAAGAAATGCCAGGTTAGAGGTTAACGCTGTTGTGGCTTAGTCAAGGAAATTAAAATTAGTTGATAAATATTCGTTAAGTAATGGCCTGATTTAGGGTGTTAACATGGTAACAGGTTGGAATAATCAGTTTAATGACTTGTTTGAATTTAAGTTGTAGTACTGCTTTAAGGTAAGACTTAATTACCCATAATGCTTTGGATTTCTGTGTTTTTTTCTATTTTTGGAGCAATTTAGTATTGAATGAAAATTAGTGATTAAGGGCGCCTGAGAGTTTTCCCTGTAACTGAATTATTACCGTTATTAACTAAAGCTGATGTCGACCACAATCCAGAGTCGTCCCATCTTTTTTTTCTGTAATTCATACGAGCTGCAATAATATTAATGCTGTTGATTTCTTACAGGAACACTGTAGGAGCGCATTCAGAGATGTTTCACTGATGGAACTTTTTTTTTTTTTTTTTTTTTTTTTTAGGGGGCCTTATATAGTTTAAATTTACCAATGCTTGGATGTCTTACTTTGAGCAGCTTCTTTTTTGCAATTCTTTGGCCTGTCGGAAGGTTTGTTCACCAGTTTTTATCCCCTAATAAAATTTCTGGATAGATCCCAATTCTTGACACCTTCAATGTTGGGTCAAATTAACCATTTTAATTTCTAATCCAAGAGAGAAAAAAAGGGAGAAAAGTCTATTTTCTTCTATTGCGAAAGGTCAATTTATACATACAAAACAGGTGCATCACTTTCCAATGTGGTTTAGTCATAGCTATGAAGTCACTCCCTCCAGTAGTGGGAAGTATTGAGTTCAGAGCCTTTAGGACTGGGGTGTGCAACTACCAGCGTCACTGTTCTGCAGGACTTTTCCTGCTGCAACACACCTGACACACATCACACAGAATAAGCAGTTTTGTGCAGAGCTTGACATCAAACTGCACGAACCAACTAATTACTTACTAATTTGAGTCGGGTGTGTTGCAGCGGGGAAACTCCTAAAACTTGCAGGACTGGAGTCGCCAACCCTGCTCTAGGAGTGTGTGTGCCGTGTGAAGGGGAGTGTTGACAGTGGGAGTGCAGCTGAAGGCGTGTGTGCTCATGTGGAGGAGATTGTGGTTATATTTAGCAAAATGGCCCATCAAACAGACCAAAGTAAACCCCTCACCGGCAATCTGGGAGCAGTCTGGGACATTTCTCATGTGAATTTTCCAAAAACCTCTTCCAATGAGACGATATCGATCAACATAGACAATAAATGCAGATTTTTTTCATATACAATAATGTCATTCTATAATTTGGGATCAAATGTTTGGAGACTTGAGAAAAATCTGCTGCTTGTAACCAACTTTACTTTTTTAAAGCTTCAGAGACTGATCGACATTAACTGCTAAAAACGTATTCATGCATACAGAGAAAGTCTATTATCCCAAACAAATTTGTCTGCAGTAAATATCTCCTGTCAGTCAGACAACATGTTTGCCTTTCAGTTCTTCAGAAGCTGCTGACTGACAGACGGCGGAACGGAAAAACTTAACGTCAGACCGTGTTACTCTGAGCTAAATGCACGTCTTAAGCGTTCCACCACATTATCAATGACAATGCTAATATGAATGTCAATGTATAAATTGTAAATTAACCACATCAGGGGCGTCCAGCTAGAAGAATGGATAGGAATCGTTCTATTTTCAAATGGATCCTTTCTCAATTTCAACATTTATTCATATACAGAGTTATTTTTTCAGTACATTAGGACTCATTTCAATTCATCAGCAATCACTGGTTCATCTAAAAGAGTCTTTATAAGTAAGATTTTTACAATAAATGTGCTAAATGAAAAGCAAAAGTAATCGTTTATGTCTAAAGGACAACATGTGTTTGTATTAGCAGGGATACTCTCAGTCTGACCTTTTACACTCATCTTTCCTCTGCAAAGCACAAACATCTGCACAGAATTTAACCCCCGATCATCAAATAGCTGTTCAGATATTTTCATTCTCGCTAAATCTTCTAAATCCAACAGTTTTCTTTGATATGAGCCAAACAGCTGATGTCTGACTCATCCTAGTATGGGTCCGTGGACCCATCCACTCTAAGTGAATCACTATGAAACAGTCCGTTCCTGAACCAGAACCAAGAAGGAACAAACAACCACTCTTTAACTTGTTGATATAAATAATCCCATAATTGAAACAATCTGGCTGAAATTGCATAGGGGGGCTACCGTTAAGAAGCCAATAACAGACTCAGCTGGAATCAAAAACACTTATTCCCTAAAAGTACAGTTATTGTCATGTGCAAGGCTGGAATATGCATAAACACTCATTTAACCAGGGTGGAGTGTGGAAGGACACGTTCAGAGATAAATATTTGCAGTTATGTTTCTGCTTAAAGGTGTGTATGTGTGTGTGCACATGAGTGTGTGACCTCCAAGTAGCCCCTTTAATCATCTGCTCCACAGTTTCAAGCCAAGCAGCTCACCGTTTTTTTTTGTTTTTTTTTTACACAATATATTGCAAGACGTTTTTTCTAATCACATTAGTTGCCTGAACTTGCTTGCAGCGAGCCGACTGATGAAACAACGCAACACAAATGTACGAACATTAACGGAAAGAAAGGCCTGAACAGGTTAATCTGATTTTAGAAACAGAGCAAAAATGAAAACCAGAGGCCAGCTGTTTGCTCCCTGCAACGCTGATGTAAAACAGCACGGTAGGACTAAAAAAAAAAGCCCTCAGGGCAACAAATGCAGAGCAGTGTCTGAAATGTGAGGCTACGAAACATGGTTGCTGCTGCTGTTAAATGAAAAGGACCAAGCAAAATGTTGTGAATGAGGGTAAGAACGCAAGAGAACCAAACCAGCTTCTGTTCACCACCAGCGTAAACTTCCAGCAGGATGTTTGGAAACGAAGCGTGAGGAAAAAAATCTGCATGAAGAACATGTATGACTTCATGTCTGACTGTAAAATAGCGGAATCTGCAGTCACGTGCGGGAGTCCAAAGCACCTGTAATGCCTGCGTTATGTGATATTCACCTTTACAGCCATACTTCCACTTTGCCTTGTACCTCATACCTCTTTCATCATCATGTCTCATATACACAAATATATTTTTTGATATAACAGATTAATTAAAACATCAGTGCAGATTCTTTGGTTCAAAGTTCTTCCGACAAAACTGTTTTAAAAAATGCACTAAAACCTGCAAACTGCACCAAAAAGGCCCCAAAATACAACAACAACCTCATTATCGCAAGTGAGCAGCAAAAGAGAGAAAATTTCCTTTGAGGGTTAATTCAGCTGCATTGTAATAAAGCTTCTTTCAGGCTTTTTACACATGAAAGAGGATATTTCACAAAATTCTCTGTCAACATAAAATTTTACAGGCGGAGAAGCCAAACCAAAACATGGTGACTTAGTTTGGCTCCTGCTCTGAAGCCATGCTGCTCAATCACAAGGTTTCATTTTAAGAAATTCAAGGAAATCTAAAACAAAATGTGTTGTTTTATTAGCAGTTTCTTCAATGATGCCTTCGTTCTTCAGCACACATAAGGAAATAATGGCATAACATGACACACATCGATGACACTGTGCATCTGATGCTGCCTATGCAGTCAGCATATTATGCATCCTAGTCATTTCACAATAACTGCATCACTAAACACAACTCTCAGCTAGCGATATCATACTTAACGCATTAATGTAAAGAGATTCATGAGTTCATTTTTAACCCCTTAATGCATAATATAGTATATTTGATACATACTATGTTTGAGATATTTTGCATCACTTTATGGTAGAAACTTTATTCAAAAAGCAGAGGACTTTTTAATACAATATTTTGACCTATCAAATGGTAATTAATGGTAAAAATTTTCAAAAAAAATTTCCAGGTTCTTTTAAAGGATAATAAATAAGACTTCAGACTAAAAGAGTTAATGGATAAAGAAAGTTTTTGCTTATGTCATAGCAAAAATCGAAATTTAGAATCAGCTTGGAGAGAGAAGCTGAATTTGGGCGTGTGGGTGTCTTGTAATTCCCTCCAGTAGGTGGCAGTAATGCACCAAATCCCCAAAAAATAAGAAGTAGTGGTTGTGGACACTGTCTTGTGCACAACCCTGCCCTTTCGCAGAACAATATATAACAATAACAAACATTAATAACAATTTTATCCTAAATATTTGTCAAACTGTCCAGTGCACATAAATAAAGAATAATCCTATCTGGATCACGAATGGAGTCACAGAAGCCACAGAAAGTTCTGATGAGTTCCTGAATATCCGTCCGAGTGGTCCCCAGTCCCTCAGAGAGCCGCAGGAGTTCAACATTTGGCACCAATTTAAACTCCAAATCTGAACCTGTAGCCATGTTTCCACACACCACCAGCGATGGCTGAAATGTTCCGTCATAGAAAATGTGCATCATTTCATCTGCCCCAGATTATTACGGGAAGAAGACGTAAAGAAAACAGGAAGTCTTGGTCATAATGGAGAAAAAAATGGATTTAGGAATTCTCTTCGACTGGGTATGCTGTGTTTATTCTTTCATGTCAGTAATTACTGCTCGTGTTTATTCTCTAGAAGACAGCCAATTCTTCATATGACCAGATATGTAATGTGTTTATTACAGTTAGTCGTCATCCACCTACTTTTAAGTATTTTCATCTACTCTTCAAATTACACATCGAAAAAGTTTAGAAAAGGCTTAGAAAAATTGGCATCATATTTTTCTGATCTCGTTCGTGCTCAACAAGCTGTCTGAGGATAAATAATAGATTAAATAATGACCAGCTATCACAGGATCACATGACAAAAGTGGAAATGTCATGTTCAAATGGAAACAAAGCAACTCTCCTACTTTTCAGCAAAGCGACAATAAAGAGAATCGATGTGAAATCTCCCCAAGAAAGAACAACAACATGAAAGCTTCTCTAAATAACAGAAAAGTCCAATATTTCTCATTTTTCTAATGTATACATGCAGTCGTGTGATAAATATGCAGTAGTGGAACTTTATGGACTCCTTGCAGCAGTAAAGTCCACATGTAGGAACAGAAATGATCGGACCCAAGGAAGGAAATGGGTTTTCTGTCAGACACAATAAAGAGGATCACTGCATCAGCGCTTGATCCATTTTTCATTACAGTCTGCAGGACATTTTGTATCGAATCAGAGGAGAAAAACAAGCCTGAGCACAGCAAAGCTGACAGTCAAGAAAAAAAAAACAGTAAACTTGCTTCTCTTTTTGGATTCTAATGACCACAAGCTCAATCACAATGTATCTATACCCATCAGTGTTAGGGGCTTTAAAGGGATCATTATTGTTAATCAGAGGGAGATGACTGGAAAAAAGCAGAGCGAACTGTGACCTGGGATGGCATCAGGAAAAGGCAGAAATGCAAAGAGGGGAAAGGAGAAAGGAAAACATGGTGGAACAATGGAAAGACAGTCCAAACAAGGAAGCTTAAACTGCAACAAGCCATGTGCCAGGCCAAAAACACTAACAAACATAAGCGTGCACGCAAACAAAAAACCATGCAACATGCAGCCAAATTACAGCACAGACTGAATGCTCCTCTATATGTTCCCATAAAACGGCGCAAAGCCTCCCAAAACTCTGCAAATAGCCTCAATAAGAGAAAGCATCTCATCATGGGTAGATATCTGAATGTGAGGCGCACATCTGTGTCTTCTTATCATCATTATAAAGCCTGAACTTAGCGAGATGGTCACGTGATATGATTTAACGCCACTGCACCGTCAGCTCCAGTTTAAACGGCAAAAGACCGTGTAGGAGTCATTAATGATGTTTTAGGAGTATGTTGGTGTGTGCACACTTGATTGGCACTTGGGTAGTGAGTGTGTATTTTATGGTTACAAATAGTTACACTCACTGGGCACATCACCTGTCATTGAGGATGCAAGGGTCGGGGGGAGCTTGTGAGTGAATTTTTTCATGCATAATGTTTCTGCATCTTGTTTTATTTCTTGCATACGTTGATCATTGGATTTTATTCCTTTGGGAGATGAAAATAAAGAAACATGACACGAATAAGTTCCACCTTAGTGCAGGTTGTCAATCATTTTTAGCCAACCGCGGCTGGTGGAGAAGGTGGCGTTGGGCATTTAGTCGGAAAAAGACCTCACCTCTAAAGTCATGAGAAGAAAGGCTGAGTAAGGACGGTAGGGTGTAAATATTTTGTGCAACCATGCTGGTACTAAGGGGACCAAAGTGGAACAACATGCCCCCCACCACCACTAGCGTTGATCCATGTCAGGATGGATCCATGTTTTCATGTTTCCAGCAGATTCTGATCCTACCATCTGAATGTGAAGCTGAAATGGAGACTCATCAGACCAGCAACGTTCTTCCATCTTCTATTGACCAGTTTTGGTGAGTCTGTGTGAATTTTAGCCCCAGTTTCCTGTTCTTAGCTGCAGGACTGGAACTCAGTGTGATCTTCTGCTACTGTAGAACATCTTCTTCAAGGTTGGACACGTTGTGTGTTCAGAGAACCAGTGTTTATTTGACTTCTTGTTGCTTTCCTATCATTTCCCACCAGTCTGACCATTCTCTTCTGATATCAAAAAACACTCCGCTCCAGACAACTGCTGCTCATTGGATATTTTATTTTCCTCAGAACATCTCTGTAAACACTAGAGATGCTTGTGTCAGACCAACATGTGTTCAGATGCACTTAAATTCTCTTTCTTCCTCATTCTAATACTCAATTTGAACTTTAGCAAGTCATCTTCACCACATCTACATGACTGAATGCATCGAGTTGCTGCCATGTACTTGGCTGATTAGATATATGTTTACCAGCAAGTGAACTGGTAAGTAGCTGGTGAATGTAAGGCATGATATGACTCAGCATTAAATAAAAACATGTAAAAAAAGTATCTATTTATTTCATTAAAGTTATATCAATGAATGATGGTGGATAAAGCTGAAACTTCTAGCGTGTGTTTTTATTTTTCAGTGCTGAGCAGAGACCAGACAAGACATCTGGTCCCAGATTAGACCTGTGTGTTTAAGACCAGCTTAAGACTCCGGTGGCCTGGAACACAGAGGGGTTCCAGACTCAACCAATTAAGGTTGCTAAACTTTAACTCCATGGTTACTTTACTTGCTGCATGAACCCATGAACTGCCAGCACAGAGTACTTCACACACAACCAGGGAAATGGTAAAGAGGCAACCCAAAGGCTGAAACTATTGGTTTAAGCTGTAGTTTTGTTGTTGTTTGTTTGTTTTTTTTTTAAAAAAAAACATCTTCAATATAACTTTAAACTTGAATCTGGTAACTAGAGAAGAAAAACTTACAGCAGATTAACACCAGTGTGAAAACAGATGCAATCGTATTGCTAGAGAAGAAAATATGAGTAGAGTATATATGAAAAAGTATCAGCTGGAGATTTACAAGTGGGAATATCAATCTTATGAGTGTTCAAACACCCTTTATTGAGTGGAGAACTCCAGATCAGTGTTCTGTCCCACTTTGCCTCCAGCTGGGATAATTGCTCAGGTCATTTGCCAAATCCAGCCACTAACTCTGACGCCTGGGGTAAAACCTGACACAAAGAACTGATGCCTGAGGATCAAACGAGAACTGTGTTTCTGAATGAATAAGCTGCGGGTGATTGATGTTTACCCAACACATAACATGCAGAAACATGTGAGAGAGGGGTGATTTTAGATTACTTAATTAACATTTTACTCACTCATTCGCAATCTGAGTCCGAGCCAGCTCCTTGGAGGCGATTTGTGCAGAACTGAATTCATGGTCCACTTGTTTGGCACCATCGACGCACGCGATCCTTGTTGGAAAAGAAGAAGAAATGAAATGGAGAGCTCCTCGCAGGTCTAAATGTTGTGTGCGATCAGCCACAAATGCCCACAAAGCACCGGTCACTATGCCATTTTTCTTTTCTTGCTTGTCTTTCCTCGTGGCTCCCGGTGTGAAACTTAAAACGCAGTGCGCTCGCGCGGAGATCTAGTCGGCGACCAGCACAATGCTGCAGCGTGTGTTACAGTGAACGCACCGCAAACGGGCAAAAACGCATCCCGCGACGAAAAGTAGCGACCACTGAGGGCTACAGCTGCAGGTTAGATGCGCTGCTTTGTGGTAAATGACCTGTTGCTGTGTGCGCGCGTGCAAAAAGAAACCTTCTCGACGTCCACAGAAGAAAAAAACTCCTCTGCTGGTGAAGCTCGGTCAGTGCGGGAATGAGATTACGGGCACGAGCCGTCTTCAGGGCCGTTAAAGTCGCAGCTACGTGGATGTTTGCTGTTTTTCCTTTTGGTGACCTTCTACAACGTGTCGCTGAAGCTCTGGTCTCACTGGTTTCCCTCTGAGACAATCGATCCTCCTCCATTCATTCAATCTCCATAAAGACTGAGCGCAGTTTGAAGTGGCGCTACTTTGCTGCTGGAGGCGCTAAAGACACCAGTAACGCATAAAGCAGAGGTCCATTCAGCTTTTCTGAGATTTCATCCGCTGGACGTTCACACATTTTATTTAATGCACTGTCATTTAATTCAGAACAAAAGTAAACAAACAAACTAACTAAATAATCAGGTGATAGTAAAATAAATTGTCTTTATTAATATGTCAAAATTAAAAATCAAACATTATGATTATAGATAGGCGCAGGTTAGTGCTAATTTTAAATGTCCATCCATCCATTTTCTACCGCTTATGAAATGTTCAGAGCATTTTACAGGAACAATATCATAATTTATATTACTGTCTAAAATTTGGGCTTCACATCTCAAAATTTTGATATCAAAATATTTACATAATAAATCCAAACCCGAGATAAAAATTATTCTCTTAAAATGTTTTTAAAAAATAGTCACATTTGTCAGATACTTAAGACAAAATATATGACAATGATAAAAGAAAAAGAGTTAAAAATTGATGTACGTCAGAATTAACAACTTTATGTCACAAAATTAGGCTAATCTGGGAGAAATTCGAATTTTATTTCTATAGTTTACCAGTTTTCATAAGGCAACTTGAAGTGCTTTACACAATATTAACATTTTCTGCACATTTAAAAAGCATCTCTTTCACACACACACACACACACACACACACACACACACACACACACACAATACATATGTACATATTTACTACAAGTCAAAAGTTTGAAAACACTTTCCCATTATATCCTATGGGAACATAATTCCAAACTTTTGACTGGCAGTGTAGAAAATGAGCAAATGGATG
>JBAMHX010000015.1:2312617-2348660 GCA_037177515.1 Pseudomugil tenellus
CTTGTTACGTTCAGTTACAAAACAAAGGCTCAAAATAATGTCTATAGATTATGTAACGTAGCTCATAAATCCCTGCAGTATCACTCAACAGGTATTTTATCAAGCTCCTGTTTACAAGACATGCAGAAAAACTAAACATTTGTTAGAGTTTGTGTTTTGATGTTCCTTGACGCCAGAAAAACTTTGTTTCGACTTAATGCTGATTTGCTTTCACCAGTTTAGACCCGCCTCGGTGACTGGTTGAGAACAGACACGACATTTTTATTGGCCCAGAGTTACTGTCAACAAAAACTAAAGTAATTTAATTGGCTTAAAAACAAGCCCGATTTTTTCAGACACGCCCATTCGGAGAACAGTGCTTTAACCGGTAGGCCTTTTAGTCACTTTACAATCCCCGGACTGTCCTAACAAGAGAACTTCCGTTTTTCCTACCTTCCAGCCGGTGTCCTGCTGCCGCTGTTGATGCCGCTGACTGGGGAAGACATACTGCTGGGGGCCGATGTCCCGTTAGACGTCTTTCTCCCGCCTGAGCCGGGTTGCTGTTGTTTCAGCATTGCGAAGCACAAGGCTTAGACAGTACCAAGTGTTGGCTAAGTTATTAAAACTGATACCTCCAGAAGTCAAGCTGCTTTTAAAGACAACCACCTTTAACAATATCAACTGTCCTACGGAGCGCAGAGCCTAAAAAAGACCGGCTAATGTAGCAAATGTAAACCAGTCGCTTGTGGCCTAAAATTTTAACACAAACCTCTCGATAATTAAATCAAATATCACGCATAACTTGACAGATTTCCGTAGACTATCTACTTTAAATCTTAAATGTTACGCCAAAACAAGTAACTGAAGAAAAGACACTAGTTTCCGTGTAATTATTTAGCAGTAGCTGGCTAACTTAGCATTAGCTTTGATCCTCAAGCTCACTTCGTGCGCTCTCCCTCCGGGATTTACTCTCCTCCCTTGTCTTGTCGCCTTAACTCCGATATCGCTGATTCTTCCGTTAAAAACTAAGGACTTAGCGTTATTGTCAGTCGCTATATAAGTTTTAAAGTTTCAGGTTTCTTACTGAAAACCTGCTGCGGTCGGTCAACACCACCTTTCGGTAGTCTCGCTTGACTCAATCCGCGCGCGGCTGAGTAGAAACCGGGTGGAAGGGGGAGGGAGCGGTTACGTGAGCGTGCGCTTTTCACTTAGCATTGAGTGCACGTACGTGGAAGAAGTTGCGATTTTAATTTGTATGCGATTGATGTTCATTCATCAATCAAAATAATTAAATGTGCCCACTTTACACGTGGCATTAACAGCATAAAACACAATTATAGTTCAATGTACAATTATGACACTGATATTTATAAATTTCACTTTGTCACCACACATTTAGTGTCGTTGTCCAGTTCCTTGCTCAATAATAGTTTAATTCATGATCGATCAATAACTTTGAGTCAGACTAACTGGTTTAGAATTGTGAATGCGACTTTACATTGGTTATTACGGCTTTGCGCGAGAAACAAGATGGCGGCCTCCGTAAAGAGGATTTGTTACATATCTGCAGTTTTGTCATTTGTCCGTGGATCTTCATCTGCCTGAATGTCAGTTTTTGTTGTAATCATATTTGAAAATAAACACAACCCTCGATTTATCTTCTGCCAAAGAAACTGTAAGTGATTTTAATATTTAAGGCGACTATTTGCACTTGATCAACACGTGTATACAGCCGCACTGCTCTGAAGAGAAAACTAATAAAGTATTTTTTACATTAATTTTTTCTTTAGACTTGTGGCAGTTCATATTAAATAAACTGTGGCCGATTCCTTTTTAATGAATGGATTGTGGATTTATAATGCATTAACAGGTTGATAATTTTTCATTAGCAGATCTAAATGCGACTTTATTGTACAGTAATCGTTAAAAAGACTGAAAACAGTCCCATTGGTTTAGTTTAAACCAGTGACAGTATATATAGTTTTGTTACTTCCGGGTAGCGTCATTGGTGATCAGAGAAGATGGCCCCTTGGTTTAAACACAAGTCCACATTTACCAGGAAATCACACTTCATGCTCATCACTTCAGTGTCATCTCAGTACACTTTACAGACAAGAGTTTGAGCCAATTCATCATAAAAAAAACTACTTAAGGAAAACCAGCAGATAGAATTAAATCTTTACTTTGATCCATTCTTCCACCTAGAGCATGCATGAGGCGACGGTGGACCTATATATATACTGTTACTGCGGTGGACAGTAAAACCCTTTTATAAAAATAAATCACACTTGTAATTCTAGCTTTAAGTCAATATAGCAATCCATCATAAAAAGTAATCATTAACAGTTCTACAATGATCTGGTCATTTTTCTGGTTTTACAGAAAAACTAATTGTGTTCAAACTTTTACTCAATTTTGAATTTTGGCAGGTATATGTCTCACATGCTGACAAAGACGCTTCCGCCTGTGCAGAGTTTTCTGTTGCCGGTTTCCAGGTCTGTCAGCCACCTTGCCAGACAGCAGTATGATGTCATTGTGGTTGGTGGTGGTCATGCAGGGACAGAAGCAGCAGCTGCAGCAGCCAGGGTGGGAGCAGAGACACTCCTGGTCACACAGAAAATCCAAACAGTCGGTAAGCAGAAGAAACTCTTGATTCTAATAAAATAAATAAATCAATTGTTAGCTTATTCTTACATGCTCTCTGCCACATAATATTTCTGCAGGCGCATTGTCCTGTAACCCATCCCTGGGAGGAGTAGGTAAAGGTCAGCTTGTGAAGGAGATAGACGCTTTGGATGGGCTGTGTGGGCGAGCTGGAGACTGGGCTGGAATCCATTTCTCCATCCTGAATCGTAGAAAAGGGCCCGCCGTGTGGGGGCCGAGAGCCCAGCTGGACCGCCAGCGCTACCGCGAATTCATTCAGGTTTCACACACACGTGCATGAATTTTCATCAGGGAATGAATTAGATGTTTCTGACTGACTGTGGGTCTGCCTGCTGGTCATTGTGCAGTCTGAACTGCTGTCCACTCCCAGGCTGACCATGTTGGAAGGTTCAGTGGAAGAGATCCTGCTTTCAGAGCGAAACCCGGAGGAGCCTGGACAACACAGAGTTACTGGAATACGTTTGGGTAAGAGTTTTACTCGCGTGCCCTTGAATCATTTTGCTACATTAGTTTTATCCTCTTATCAAATCAGAATATATGATTCAAAATGTTGCTAAATTTTTACCATGTATTTAGATTTGTTCTAAAACTGGACTTTTACATCTGATGCCAGCTTCAAAAATCTGCGCCGGTGATTTAAAATGCACATATAAAAGTTGCAGAATGATAAGTAAAAGAGATTTAAAACATTTCTTATACTTCTTTAAATATCAGCAAACGGTATCCACCCGATTTTGGCCAGTTCAGTGATTCTCACCACTGGTACCTTCTTGTCTGGATCCCTCTTTGTGGGCCAAACCTCATCTCCTGGAGGTCGGATTGGAGATGCTCCATCAAGTTCAGGCTTGTCCCAGGTGCTGAAGGAGAGGCTTGGACTGACGGTAGGCAGGCTGCGAACTGGGACTCCTCCTAGGATTGTGAAGGAATCTGTAGACCTACAATTGGCAAAACTTCACCTCCCTGACAGTCATCCGACTCCATTTAGCTTCATGAATACCCAAACACACTGCAAGGTAGTTTTTTTTTTTAAAACTTACTTCATAGTCATGTCTGTAAATACTTATCAACACATGTAAGTATATTTTCTGCATAAATGTTTGATTTTAACTCAATACTCTACAGCCAGAGGAGCAGCTTCCTTGTCACCTGACCTATACTACTCCTGGTGTGGAAAGAGTGGTGAGGGAAACTATTCATCTCAACTGTCACATACAGCAAGACACCAAAGGTCCAAGGTACAAACAAAATATGTACTTGTAGATGCTTGATCGTGTCTTCTGCTTTTTGAGAAGCAACTCACTGCTCGTCACTCACAGGTATTGTCCATCGGTCGAATCAAGGGTGATGCGCTTTCCAGGTCGAAGTCACCAGGTCTGGCTGGAACCAGAGGGGATGACCTCTGATCTTCTGTACCCACAGGGTCTGTCCATGACCATGCCCCCTGACATGCAGCTCCGGCTCATCAGAGAAATTCCCTGCATGCACAGAGCTGAAATCCATACACCTGGTACATTGAATTCTGTTGCAATACACAATGGAACTAAAAACCAAGAAACTAAAGCAGTGACAGTCCGCTTAATTTCAGTCTCAGCTGAAATGTACTTCATGTATTACTTTACAAATCTGAACATCAAATGTCACAGTTGCTGTTCGTTTTCTGGGTCTGCAGGGTATGGTGTGCAGTATGATTTTGTGTGTCCCACTCAGCTGAGTCCTGCATTACAAGTGAAAAGCACTCAAGGTCTCTTTCTGGCCGGTCAGATCAACGGAACAACAGGATACGAAGAAGCTGCTGCACAGGTAGCTGCTGTGGGATTATAAAATTATTCTGGGTCATAAACCAATTGCCTATCACAATATAAGGCTTTTAACTATAGTATTATATACACACACACACAAACAACTGAAAGCACTGATCAGACGCATGCAGTTAGCAACACCTTGCTATAGGTGCATTACTAACCACCAATCTGCTGCCTGTATGCAAGTAGTTCTGCAGACCAGCTGTGGTCATTTATAGTTAGAATTTTCAAGTGTTGGTGAAACAAGCAACCAATGAGAGCTTAGCTGACAGGATTAAAGGGGTTATGAGAACATACGTGGTTTCTGCTATTAGGGAAATTAGGTGAAATTAAATATGTGCTCAGGCTGTCAGCCACAACAGCTGCTGTTTTTTGCAATCAGTGTATCTGTTTTCCTTCCATCATTTTACTGTAAGAAGTTTTTTTTCTTGCCTAGCTGTAAAAACACAGCTAAATAAAATATACTTACACATTAAAATAAATATTTAATTCCTAACGTACTCTGTAGCTGCAACACTTTATATCAGTTTTCTGAGCAATTAATTAACAAAAAAATGTCTTTTTAAGTGTCAGGAGTCAGAGTAAACATTTAGATGTTTAATAATTGTTATTTTTAAATGGTTCACCACATTTGTATCTTTGCAGGGCTTGTGGGCTGGTGTGAATGCTGCACGCAGGGCCCTCTCCATGCCGCTCGTGTCATTGTCCCGAACAGAGAGTTACATTGGAGTTCTCATTGACGATCTGGTGAGTCGAGGAGTAACAGAACCTTATCGCATGTTCACTAGCAGGGCTGAGTTTCGAACCTCCCTAAGACCAGACAACGCTGACCTCCGCCTTACACAAAAAGGTAATTTAGTCACTTATGGTCTATTTTCATCTCATTCTTAATGTAGTTGCAAGTTATTAAGTTATCAATATCTAAAGTTATGCCTGCTTTCACAGATCATACTTCATTTCAGTTTTTTCTCCTCTTATGACCGTTCTCTCTCTATCAGGGTTTGAGGTGGGATGCGTGTCTTCTTCACGCTACCACGAGGCTTTGAGAGTAAAAAACAGTCTTCAGGATGCGATGGCAGCCCTACAGGCTCTTATTCTGTCCACCACCAGCTGGAGGAAGAAACTGCCGGGCATCCGTGTCAGTGAAACAAAGAATAGCACACTAACGTGAGTTATCACATATCTGGAAACACAAGTGTAGAAAGTGCATCAGTTCAAAAACCATTCATTTCAGAGCACAGCAGAGAAAATTGATTGTCTTCTGCTGTTTTTCAGTGGGATGGAGCTGCTGCAGTACAAAGATGTTTCCTTTGAAATGTTGGCATCTGCCTTTTCAGATTGCCTTTCACCTTACATGGAGTTCTCACAAAGACTAAAGATTGAGGGTAAAATCTGACTTTTTTTGTTTTACAGCTGCAGGAATTAACATGATAAAGTCCATGTCAAGGCCCAGTTATTCTCTTTCGTTGCCTCAACACGCTGTATTTCTCTTGTCCACCATGTAGCTGTGTACAAACCACACTGCGACTTAAGCAAGAAAGAGATTGAGAGAATTCAAAAGGAAGAGAACATGTTTCTGCCACAAGACATAGACTATTTATCCCTGCCAGTGTCTCTGTCTCAGGAAGTCAGAGAGGTCCTGGACAGAGTTCGACCAAGCACTGTGAGTCTGCACTCTATTGTATTTTATCATGTTTTCCCAATTAAATTGTGCTGTCTGTCTTGTTTAACCTAATTATGCTTCTATCATTTCCTCCAGTTGGGTGCAGCTACTCGCCTGGAAGGAGTGACTCCTGCTGCGGTTGTCAATCTCTTTAACTACGTCCAGTTTACAGACAGAAAAGAGAAGACGATGCAAAGGAGCCAACAAGACACAAAGTAGAAAAAAGAAAAGCTGTGTGCAGATAATGCATCTTTACCTCACTGACAGAAGGCCTCCTAGTGTACAAAAAAGTATGTATTCCTGTAAAATGAGCAAAACGATTAATAAATGTTTTTTTTAGAATGACATAGACCAATGGTTTTTAAATGGATGAAATTTTATATTGCAGAAAAAAGATAATCAAAAGCTAACTTTTAATACATCAATATTTTTGTCATTTAAACAAGTTTTCAAATGTTAAAAATGCCCCACGGCTCCCCTGTTACCTAACAAACTAACTAGTGAAGAATTCTAATCCTGTTAGCAACATGACTGTGAACAGCATTAAACTCCATGTGACCCTCTCATAGCTACAGCCGCTGGTAATAAAGTGGCCGTCCAACTCAGCAGTGCCTCGAGTGAAGAAGCCAAAGGGAAACTTCCAGTGAGGCTGAGGCAAGCCCCTGGGTGGGTTTGGGTATAGCGTGGTATCAGCAAATACAACTTGTGATGTCAGCACAACAGGGGACAACAGAGGACACTAGACGGAAAAAATAAAAGAAATAAGTACTTGATAAAATAAAGAAAGTAAAATGTCTTTGGAATATGTGTACCTTGAGATTTTGACAGTGGAACTGATATTTAGCTCCCAGGATGTATTTCTGAGGAAACTCGATAAAACCCTGATGAGCCCACAGCACTTTAATAAACAGAGAACGTGGTAGGATGCAGCCTGTTTCACATTTTTCCTGAGAGGGACACAGAGATGTGAATGGATGGGCTATATCAGCGTAGCATCACTGCCGTCCCATATGCAGCATGTTGACTGCGGTCATGTAGCGCTGCTAAATGTACTTAAGCCTTTTTCTAAAACTGATTAAACAAGTGTCATTTAGTTTTATTTAGAGGAAAACCAAAAGGAAGATGAAATAAAAAGTTTGGCACTGAAGCACTGAAAGCCACTAAGATAATGTTTTTTTTTTTAAAGAAAATGAAACATGGTTAGTGGTCTTCAAGTCCTGCAGTACTCAAACACACAAGTTGTAATTAAAGTATAACTTTTACACACTAAATTTAAGTAACTTCAAACTCCTATTTCAGGTGTACCTGCAGACTGATGGGACACTCCTCCAAGATTACTCTTGTCCAGTCTGGTTCAGAACCCCTGTTCATGGCCAACACATCAGGAGCAGAAAGTCCTTGTAATATTCTGTAAATCTGTGAACGCAGCTCTGAACAGTTATTAGCTGCAGATCTATGAGGCACATGGGGAGAAACGAAAAAGCAGCATGTAAAATAGGAAACACTAACAAAATGCAAGAATTGATTTTCAACATGTTGATAGATCAGTAAGACGTCCGCTCACCTAAAAGTACAACCAGTTATAGTGTTATGTGTGAAGCGTATCTGCGCTCGTCTGTCGAGATCTGAGGAGCACTCCCCACCTTGTGATAGACCAAGTGATGTTATCTGTTTTTACTGTTAAGGCATCATGATTCAATGTTGATTGAAAGATTGACAGATAAAGATAAATGTAACATCTCAAAGTTGTAATTGAAGATACAGGCTGCACTTCTCCATCAATGCGACCAATGACAGGAGATCCCGCTTTAAGGCCGACAGCAGGCCTCAGTCCGACTGGAGTGGAGCTTGGTGCAACCAGCTACACAAAGAGATTCATGACATGAGTCACTGTTTGAAATCACTGTAAAATTAGTTTCATAGAATATTTGGCTCTCACAGTATACCTGGAAATTTACAGTGTGTGTCTGCATTATCAGCTGATCATGGGCCACATCAGCCAAGTCGATGTTGATTAATGCATATGTGAGTTCACCCCTCCCTGTGAAACTTATGGCAAACTGCACCTGCAAGAAAGTTGAAAAAGCAGCACAAAGATTGATGGTTCATTATAACATCATTAACAGTTTCAGACTCGCTTGTATGGCTACTCACCTTTTTCACAACATTCATACACAAGTTGTTTACACTGGTTGGTGCAGGCCAGTCAGCCTGTGGAGTTATTGGGATCTGAAAACAATTTATCATTATATATAAGTTCATATACACATTATATATCAGTTCATATAACATGTCTACTTTCATTTAACAAAACATTATCTAACTCTTTAAAGCTTGTATGATACCCTCTCAACAAAATTAAACCTCATTTTCAAGTCGGTGTTTATTTTACAGTACCCTTCTTTAATTTCCAAGTCTTTGTTATACTACTGTCTATTGTTATACTACTACATACATAATTTAATATATATCTTGAACTTTATGCCCTTATGTGTTAATTAAAATGTGGTTTCTGAAAATAATCAACAAGAAACAATCAGACTTGATAATGTCAAATAAATATATTTTTACATTATAAATACAGATTTTGTTATAAATAGACTGTGTAAAAATGTGAGTCTGACACTTGCCCTGCATTATGACTTCTGTCTTATAACATGTAGGAAGAAATGTTAGTAAAAAGCTCAGTTTTAAAGTGCAACATAAAAGGTTTTGTACACATTTTTGGTTCCCTGATACATTTAGTTACAGACTTACCAGGAAATCTGGGGAGATCACTGTCTCAGCTGTTGGAATCTGTAAGAAAAAAAAAGAAACGCAAATGTCAGCCTGTGTTTTTTTTTTTTACTTGTCCAGCATAGAGGCAGGCAGAATGAGGATCTGTCCGCTATATCATGCTGAGCAAATTTATTCTGTCAGCCTGTCTGATGTGATTACTGATGGTGATTATGTACTTATAAGTACTTTTTCCAACTCTACTTACTGACCTTAAGCAGATTCAGGTCAGAGAAATAAGACTGAGCTTTCAGATCTGGATCTGTGGTGCATGACTGACTGGTCACCCGTCGGGTACAAGACAGAGATGTAGACCTCAAAAACTCTAGAAGAGAAAACACAAAGTGATAAGAAGCACTATTAAATTAGTTAAATTTTCTGTTTATACTAAGAATACATTTTCACCACAAAATACTAATATTGAGACAAAAATTACAAAAAAACTGAAAAAAATCAAATTTTTAACTGAACTGACTGAATGGATCTACTGAAAACCTTTATGGTTACATGTGAATGCGTCAAACTTTCTGCTGCTGTGATCGGAGTAAAAAAAAGTAACTGATTTCCAAAAACCATGAAAGTAAAACATTATTTTCTAAATCTGATGCAAAGTTAGTGGACTGATTTTTTGATTGGTTAGTGGATTTATTTTTGATTGTTTTTTTGTATTTTATACAACAATCAGCTGGTTAGGGTTCATGCCTGGCCTCAATTTCATGACAACAGCTTTCCTGCTGTTGACAAGAGAGATTGTCAGTTTGTTTTTACATGGATTCATTTCAGAGAAATCTTGAACATAAGATTGAAGATGGCATCTTCTCTTACATACCAAAACGCTGCTAAGATCTACAATGTACACCATGGAAATAGTAGAAACAGTGAAAGGCTTTGCCATGACAGTCCCCTTCAAACATCATACTTAAATGTTTGTTTCAGGCCCTTTTACTATTGTGTTATTTTGAACTTGCATAAGACAAAAATAAAAAAGTTATTGTGCTTAAAATATTAAAGAAAAGCATCTGCTTCGAATTGATACGTTTTGGAAATCAGGTAATCTTTTATTACCTTATGTTTTCTCAGTAATGGAAATATTAACTTGACGTACTGAATTTTTTTTCATGATTCGTGACGGGAGAGAAAGACTTTTTCTGGCAAAATAGGATTTTAATTGTACATTTTTACTTCACTTAAATTCTGATGATAAAACCTGCTCATTCAAGAGGAAGTCACTGGCACAAACACATCTGACAGAACAGCATATGAAATTTGCTAGGGGAGACTTCAGTATATTGCGCTACTCAGAAGTTTTAAAATGTAATTTTTCTATCATTTCAGCTTACTTGCAGGGTTGCGGTTGACGCAGAATGCAGAAAAAGCTCCTGGAGAAGGCTGGTGGAGAACACTCTTCATAGAGGAGTTGGAGAAGTAGGTCTGGATGGCATCATCAACCTACAAAAGAGTTTTGTAAATAATTAACATTTTCACATTAAAATGTAAAGGTTAAAAAAATATTTTTGAAAACATACCGTATATCTTGAAAACAATATATCGAATTACCCTGTAAAAATCTCTGGTGTGCCTGATATATGGTTGTTCTGGTGGTGAGAAGTGATATGAGCGCCCTAGAGCTGGAAATGGAGGTATTCTTGTAAGAGACCTGGTTCTATCATCTGTTGGGAGATTGGAAAACGAATATTTTTAACAGAATTCATGGATGGCTACATGCATTTCTCGTGCATGTGCCACTTTGACATCTAGCAGAATCATTAACTTCTTTGCTTGACATTGTTAAACTACTGTGTTTATTCACCTTCAGACCGAACACAGAACAAAGACTCAGTCACTGTAAGAAAAGATGCATTCACATTGGCTCTAAACATGAGCCATTTCTCAATACATACTCCTGATCTGTAAGAGAAAAAACACTTTAAGCTTCCTTAAAAGCAAAAGATGTGAGATTACTGTATGAAGTTAGAAAGATATGGAGAAAACATACATGACTGGTTGTGGACATCCAGTGAAAACAGTGCTCAAATTTGCAATATCACAATCAGTTGTATCACAGCAGCAGCCGATGTCACAAAAATCAGGGGTTAGATTACAGAGACAACCTGAGAAGACAACAGAGAATATTTAATGTCCCCACTGTGTTAACAACATTATTAAAGAGAGGAAATGGAAAATAAGGAAATGGAAACATCTAAAAGTATAAAAAGCTATATAAAAAAAAGGACAGATAATGACAGATTTACATGTTCGTTTTATAGTCTGTTCATGGTTACAGAACTAACGTGTACAGAATTATTGATGTTTTGTCTTATGTACTACATTACATATCAAGCAAAGATAAAGACACAACAGAATAAATAAAATCTCAACAAGATTGTAAATTGATCCACAAGCATCAAGGATTTTAAAAAAATTATGATCAACTAAGTGCAACTACATTTTGAGCCTATGGTTGTCAAAAGTACTTCAACAATTGGCACAGTTAGCTCAAAACAATGTTAGGAGACTTTGAGTTCTGTCAACATTTGCTGTAAAAAGGAAACAACTGATTCTAAGTCAAGTTTTATTAATGTTTAGTTAGAGTGTAAATTACCCTGTGCAGACATCACAGTTTGGCCTTTGGTTGCAGGCAGTATCTCTGTAACCATTGTAGTGGGCTCTTCAGATACGGACTGCGTCGCGGTTACCGTGGGGTTCAAAGTGGGATACTGAGTGACCTCAGTGGGTCCATCGGCCGTATAGTCTACGCTTCCCGGAACTCCGGGAGTTGCAGTAGCCGAGGTGAAAGCCTCCCCTTTTGTTGGGTTGGAATTAATGGCAGAAGTGGCTCCTAATTCCGTTGTAGCGTGAGTCAAACACTCAAAGAGGACAATAAATACATTAATTGAGCACCAGCTGCATAAAATCATTTTGCCAACAGAAACATGATGCTGTGAACAACTTGAGAAAACGTTTTGTAACGAAGCACTTAGCAGTATGCTAGTAGCGAGCGTCTCGTTACTAAGGAAGTTGTCATCCAGACTTCCGGTTCCATGGCCACACTATCGTAAAGCACGTGAAGGACAGATTTTTTAGCTCATTACATTCAATAACTGACATTCAACGAAATATGTGAAAGTCTCGCAACCTTGAATTGTATTAAGCGATATAGAAAATGAATTAATATTTGGGAGTTAAAAAGAAAGTTAGGACAGCAAACCAAACAATAGACAAGCCTCTGAAAATAAATTATAAAATGGGTATGTAGTAACTGCATCTAATATCATCTATTTTGTTTGGGAGTTTGTATTTTGTGTGTTGTTTTCCTCTTTGTGTAGTAGAGTGTTTTTTCCTGTAAAATGAAGTCGGAAGTAATGAAAATTCAATAACTATAAACTGACCAGTTTTATACATGAACTCATCTGCATATGCAGCAGTGCAAACTACAAAATGCACAATTTATATATATAAACTGCTCACTGCTTCAAACACCAGTTATATTTAAGCAGTTATTACAGAAGTTGATTTCAAGCTGTTTTGTTTCCTATCTGTGTAAATGAGAGTCCATTAAATGACAGAAACACACCGTTTAGTAAAAATACACTTTAACTGTGGTAAAACGAAATATGCTGTACTATTTGTGGCCTCAACTGTAAAGGATGTTCATGACCTTGAATTAAAACCACCAACCCTGAGTTACCTTTCTGTCCTCACATTGTTAGGGCTTCTTTTCTGCTCCTTCTGCATAAGCAGACCTTGTGCCGGTAATTTTTTGATGAAGTGCTTCTTTTGTTCAAGCTGAAAAGGAGAATCCAGTCTAATATTTGTAAAATCAGGAGGCAGTTGAGCACAAAGGAAACTCTGTCTTGACAGACTAACACTTGTTAGGACTACAAAAACACTTTTTAGTATACTTTCCATGTGACAAGTTGTACTCATCAGCCCCAGTTAATTCTACCTTATCTTTGTTTTGTGTCTCCTCTGGTTAGTTTCCCTGTTTTTTTTTTTTGTTTTTTTTTTTTTGTTTTCCCCTCAGCTCCCATCATGCTGTAGGTATATAAAAAATAAAAATGTGGTGTTGGGTTTTGTTTTTAGTGCAGAGTATACATGGAGAATATTCCAGAGGAGTGGGGAAAGTAAGCTCATCCTACAGTTTATGACCACATCCATTCAGATATTGGCTTTTCCTTTGACTTTGTTACCATGCAGATAAATTATTTGTTGCTCTGCGTCAACATTAGTCGCAGATTTTTTCAAATGTCAGACCTGAAAAATCAGTCACAAAATGCAAGTCAACAGAATTTGTTTATTAAGTTTGCGATGCATGAAAGGTTTGATGAATTAACATGTAATGTCGATTGTCAATGAAAAGGGCTGAATGGCAGTACATGCTGTTCCATGCTGTTTTTTTTTTAGTTCTTTTTTTTTTGCTGGATTTAATGTTTCAGAAAGTTAGAATCTGTGTTAGGAATAGTAGAAAGAAAAGGACATAAACTCTTAACTTCAGAAGGATGCTAATATCAAAACTATAAATTGCTTTGGTTAAATTTTCCCTTTCTATCTCACAAAATTTCCTTTTTTATTATTTCCATTTTCTCCTAGTCTGGTGCAAATGGAAATTCATGTTTATTTGTTTTAATGATTTTGTTTTTATTGTTTGACAGAAATCATCTTCATTTTTTTTTTATTATTGTGATCATGCTTGTTATGTCTGCGTGGCTATTTGCCGTCCCATCCCAGTTGCCTGCATCCCAGTTTGAACAAGAAAAAACATTGCACTTCAATGGTGGGTGGTGGTGCCAATAACAACAGATACAGTTCAGTATATGACATTCAGTTATATAAAAAACAAAAAAGAAGAAGAATTGAAAGCTGTTTAAAAAAATCAAACAGCAAATATCAATATATAAATCTTGGATATGACATTTGATTGGGTGAAATGTTGAACACAAAAGGAGACCTGGTGGGTGGGTGAGGCTCACAGCAGGCAGGATGCACATCTGTTAAAGGACATTAAACCATTCGCTGTACCATTTTCCTTTGTTTCTGTGCTTGTTATAGATGTGTTACTGGGTAAAGAAACAGCACAGCCGTCATCCTAAGTTTATTTATGATTACTCTCTTTTAATCTTTAATGGTTCTATACTAATGTTTTATTGATGAATTTCATTTGACTGCTGTTTCCTTTCCAGAAATACAGACATGCCCTGGTGGAGCCGGACTGCGAGAAGCCAAGAGAAAAAGAAATGTGATCTTGTATTGGAGATATACACAATCTGGAGGTGGAATTGCATAAAAAATCAGTCGATGTACGAAGAACCGTGCTCCATGCAATCAGCCTAGATCTGGATAAAAAAAAGGTAAAAATATATATATATATATATGTAAGTGTCTTGTTTTTGACAGTTTTGACAGCCATAATGCCAGTGTTTCATTTCTAGTGTCCTGAGTGCCCTAAAACCTTCCTAACTCGAACCGAGCTGCGTGTGCATGAAGCGGCCAAACATCGGGGTGAAAAACCATTTGTGTGTGAGGAGTGTGGCCATCGAGCATCGAGTAGAAACGGCCTGCAGATGCACATCAAAGCCATTCACAGGTAGAAGCATGTATTTGGTTGCACAGTATGCTAACGTGCATCCATTGACAGATCAGTCGGATCTAAGAATGTTCTGGTGTCTGAACGCCACAAAATTCTGTCTACTTGTGAATTTTCAGGAACGAGCGGCCTTTTGTATGCAACTTGTGTGGCCACGCATTCTCCCAGAAGAACAACCTCAACATGCATCTGCGGATTCACAGCGGCGAGAGGCCTTACCAGTGTCACCTCTGTGGGAAAACCTTCCGGACACAAGGTAATGTTTTCTTTTAGTTTGCTGCTTTGATTTTAATGTGAGATTTAACAAACAGAATTCTTGTCAAGGTGAATGATAACAAGATGAAATGTTTATGGTGTGAATATATGTTTCGACCAGCCAGTCTGGATAAGCACCACCGGACGCACACAGGCGAGCGTCCTTTTAGCTGCGATGTCTGCGAGCAGCGCTTCACAGAAAAAGGAGCCCTCCTCCGCCACAAGGCCAGCAAGCATGAGGAGGGCCGTCCACACTGCTGCTACATATGTGGCAAAACTTTCAAAGGTGAGACGCAACAGCTGATTTAGATGTTTTCATTTTGTAAAGTCCATCCATCACAAGGGTCGCAAGAGGTGGGGTATAACCTGGACAGGGCACCAGTTCATCACAGGGCCTTATTTATAAGATGGTTTCTTTTAATAAGAAAATTGTTTTTTTCTACTTTAACCAGCAAGAGAGCAGTTACGTGTCCATTTACGTCGCCACAAAGGTGTGAGGAACTTTGAATGCACTGACTGTGGATACAAGTTCACCAGACAGGTCAGTTCAAATACAACAGGCAAATTATTTTATTTTATTTTGAATTGATATATTTTATTTTAAGTTAGTCTATTTTAGTTTATGGTAATATATTTTGTTTTATTTTAAATTAGTTTATTTTATTCTATTTTATCTTAATGTATTTAAACTTTTTAACAGTAATCTTTTAAAAATTATATTATATTTTATTCTAGTATTATTTTTAACTGAATGTTATTATATTTAAATTAATTTAATTGAACCTACTTTAATTTTCTCTTTAGTTTATTCAATTTTGCTTATTTTTATTTAATTTTATTAAACTGGAGCTACTGTTGCCACAGAGCAGTGTGAAACAGATCCAGGGTCAGTATCTTCCCTGCTACTGCTCCATCTCACAGCAGCAGCCTATGTTGGAAAAAATCAGGGAATGTGTGACTTCTATGATGTTGGTTGAGGTCTCATGGTATCTACTTGTGATTTTTTTCTTCAACACCATGAAGCATCTTCAAAAGCATCTGAGCTCATTTTTCCAAAAGCAAAAAAAGAGAAAGATTCCAGATCTGTTGTTACTCTGACAACTCATCTTTTGAACTCTGATCATTTCTGCCTGGATCTCATCATTGAGGCAAGAATTTCCCTCCAAAGTTTCCGTTTAGAAGTGTACCTGTACTGCTGTATCATTTCAGCCAAAAACATCCCTCCACTATCTTGTTACCATGGCAGCCTTGTTAGGACATGGCCCATCCAGGACTCCATCTGAACCACCCAGATGGGCCATATGAACCAGTCTCTGCAGCCTCACATTCATCAGTGAATAAATCACTTTTAAAATGAGTCTTCATGCACTTCAGAGCTCGCTGGAATCATGCCCTTGGTGAACATTGGTTAAAAAGAGCTCAAATACAGCTTCATGCACACCGGCCATGTGGAGGTTCCTGCATGGAGAAGTTCACCAGCAGCTTTAAGTACCTGCTGCTGCTCATCAAACAGCTTCCTAATGTTTTCATTGATGGTTGTCCATCTACTCCTTCAGGCACATCTGCGACGACACACTCTGATCCACAAACGCACCGAGAACTACAACCCACGGCAGCGGAAACTGAGAAACGTCATCGTGCAGGAAGGTGATGGACGTTCTGGAGAGAACGATGCCATTAAATCCAATGACACCCCAGAGATGGGCGTCGCCCAGGAGTCCACAACCCTGCAGCTGAACTCCTCAGGCCTGGCCTCCAACTGCATCGTGCAGGTGGTGATTGAGCCAGATGACGGGGCGATGGAAAGTAACTCCAGCGGGGAGAACAGTGAGCCGACTGTGTTTCTCTGTTCCGAAAGTGTTGCAGCAAACTCAGCTGATCATAAAGACGTATGAGCCCATGGTGGACATTGACAGAATTGTTGAGGATTTACCTGAGAATAAGGCGTGAAGGCTGGCAGCCATCAGACCAACAAAGCCCGAGTTATCTGGTATTTATAGCATCGGTGTAAAGCACAGAACAGCCCTGGTCAGGCAGGTAATCTTCATATTTTATGGTCTCAATGAGAGATTTGTCCTACTGGACTCAGTTGTTTCTAATGATTTATGTCAGTTACTGAAGATGGTGCTTGCAAGCAGTTCTACAAAATCATTGTAGGTTATTTTAAAGCATGAACTTTGCAAGTGCTCTGGTTTAATTCACTCAGTTTTGCCCGTCTGTTGATTATGATTTGCTAAATAAACAGCTTTGCAAATAAAACACTGGAATTAAACCTAATGTGATTGTGTGAAGAGGGGTTTCCTTGCATATATGTGCTAAGCTAATTAGCTTGCATACTAATCCACATGCCGTTTTCTTTACGTGAACCGTGGTCTAAATAAAAGATGAACTACGATTGCGTTGTACTGCAGATGGATGTGTAGGACAGGTGAAGCTGGTGTTTCTATGGTTCATGCACATTGTCAACTCTGCAGTGTACAAAACTTTATAATCTTATGTACTCCAAATCGACCTTTAAAATGAAAGATTACACAGAAAAGTGTTAAACCTTTCTGCAGTTTAATTTATGGTAACCACACACACACACACACACACACACACACACACACACACACACAGGTTTTAAAATAAACTGTATTTATAAAACCAACAACAACATCACAAGCCTGTATGAAACCATGAAAACGCTGCTCTAATAACATAAAACATCCAAAATATCATTTAAGTTACAGCAAAATATAAATTTACATAAAAGCTAACAGATTTCTATTCAATTTCCAGTTGCGACTGCTGCCTCATTGCAAATACAAATCTCGATGCAAAACATCCCAAGCAACCACAGCAAAAATGTCCATAAATAAACCGAAAAAAAAAAACCAGATAAACATGAATAAATACTTCATGCACATTCAGCTAGTGGTAAAGTCAGATGGATCCCAGAATAAGGGCTGAGAGGGCAACGAGGAGATGCTGTGCAAACTAATTATCACTGAAAAGATTTCATGCAACCATCCTGAATCTTGAAACTGGTTGAATTTCAACCCCTCCAACAAGCATTACTATTCTGTTTGCTTTTGTGATTTAACACTTTGTCATTTTTTGGAATGTTCCTGTCCAAAAATCTGAAGGCTACACGGGGCTAAAAGATTTAACGAGTAAAAACATGTAAGATTGTCTCTTCTGTTGCATTAATTCATCCCCCTTATATGACCTTGACCTGCTGGCTTCTAGCTAAGAGGTGGAGCAGCTTCAGCGGTCAAGTAAACTTGTCTTCCTTCTGATCAAATACATTTTTAGACTTGGGGCTTTAAGACTTGCCTGTTAAGCCAGTTTATTAGTAAACATATGCAGTAAGGGGTTCTTCTCCAAGCTTTTAAACTGGAAATCAATGGTCTGTGCAAAAGCACACAAAAAACAAACACCATGTAGTCCTCCATACTTCAAATGCTAATATCTAGGGGAGTTGGCTCATTGGTGCTCCTTGTGGTCATTGAAGGGACTAGCGTGCACTTTAAAGGAAAAAATATAGTTGCTTTTCTTTGGGCAATATCACTGGACGTCACAGCGGTTAAAATGTTTTAAAAACGAGACAGCATGCTAGTTTAAAGGTCTTACATTCCAGCTACCATACAATTAAACTTCCTGTTTGGACGCCATGTTTATGGTTGTTTACATCCCAGAAATGTAACAATATGGTTCGAGTTCAGATCAACAAACAAGCTCACAACAGAGCTGGTTTCACAACGAACACTCAAGTTTATTTTCAGCCTCAACTGTCATGTTTTTGTTTTTTAATTGAAATGTATGAGCATATATCTCGCATGCAAGATAAGCTAAAAATGACTCAAAACAGCTCATTTTCACCAACTGAAATAATTGAAACATTACATTTCACAGCAATTTCAGCAAATACCAGGGTTGTATTCTGCTGCATCTTCTGTATCCAACATTGCATATCACTCCAATTTCCAAAAAAAGGCGAGTGTTCATAGAACCACAGTCTGCAGTCCAATCCAAAGTGGTCCAGGTTGGAACACCCTGTGGTAGCACCAATTTACCCAGACTGTATAACTATGGTGCAATATCTGCTAGATATTGCACCACAGCTAAGGGTTGTTGCCAATTTACCCCAGTGGTCAGTTGTGGTACTACAATACAAACAAATGTCCAACGCCCAGTGTTTCCCGTTTACAGACAGAGCTTAACAGGAGATTTCCATCTTTTCTTTTAATTTAATGAGTTTTTAAATTCAAGACACCTCATTTATGAATCCTGAAAAAAGGTAATTCTATGGTTTAACAATTTCTATAACCACTGCTGGTGTCCATACTCAAGGTGGGAAGGACAGTGTTATGATGCAGTCGACACAACAGTTCTAGTTCGATTAGAAACATAAAAGCATGTATGCAGGCTCTGCTCTGTGCCTCCAGAATGAAATGATGAGCCCAGTATAGTCTGGTATTCTAAAACAAGAGGAAAAAAATGTACAAATAACAAAGAGATGCATTACAGAAAGTAGGGCTGTCAATCAGTCATAACTAGCCTTCCAGAGCCAGGAACTACACCTTCATAGTTTCAACATTTAAACACCAAATATTCAGTTAAAGATATAAAATAAAGGAAAATTAAATGAGAAATTTATACACAAATTTGTTTCCATTATAGACCAGACAACGTTATTTGAAATACTTAAAGATTAGCATCTAAAGTAGTTTTTGTGCAAATCTTTTCGATTTCACAACTCAAATTGTGATTTTCATGAAGACAAAACATGAACAGAATAGCAGAATTTAACATTAAATAGGGCAATTGGTGGTAAAATGTGTAAATATGGTGGAATTAGCTTATATGAGTGTGTGATCTGCTGCAGCTTCCTGTCTGTGTGTTAGCAGGGTTCAAGCTTCACCCAGAAAGTCAGCGGTGCCACAGAAACTAACAGAAAGACAGAAGTTCTTTAAGAAATTAATCAACGCTACCCACAATGCCTCTTGAGAAAAAGGAAGAAGCTGCATCCATTTTGGTTGAAGCGTTACAAACAAGAAAACAAGACAGAAAATGAGAGTGGCCTAACCCTAACCCCGCTTCTCCCGAGTGTTTGAGCTGCAGCCGGAGGCCGTACCAAAGTACATCTGTCCATGAAACTAGACTACTTGTAAGAGTTGCATATAAGAAATAAAATCCGATCATTTACTGGGTTTCAGACTTCAGCCTGGGGCCCTTTCCTGGATGCCCCCCCGCTCCCCCCTTTGTCAGGAAGGTCTCAAGTCAAAAGTTTTTCTGATAGAACTGATTAAATTTTATACGTCCACCACACGATTAGACGCATCCCGTTAAATAAAATATGAGGTTAATAAAAAAATAGAATTCAGGTGGAAACAACAGAAAATGTGGAATTAGGGAGAAAAATTAAATAGTTTAAAGCTAAAGGGAGAAGGTCTGAATCCGAGCTGTCCAGCACATCACTCTGAGGCTCGCTGTGTCTTCCATATAGTGGACGGTGCATTTTATCACTTACAGACACAACATGAATAAAGTACTTTTTCCCTAATTTCACCAGTTTGTGGAATCACTATTGCATGCTGCCCTCTGTAAAATATGAACCCAAGGCACGATCCTCAACTTCATTTATGGCTGATGAATATAATTCCCCCCCAGAGAGAAAATATCTTCAGTCAGACGGTTTTAAGTGATTTTTCGCTACATGACGTTGGAGGTGGAGCAATTGGTGTGCAAGTAGTCAGTCTTCCCTTCAGTGTTGAGGTAAATTGTCAGTAAACTGAACACATGTCACCAGCATCTCCACGTCCACACTCAGCGCGCTGGGTTCACATCCTGGTTCTGGTTGAGATTGTTGTTGAGATTGTGGAGCGCCTGGTGACGCTGGTGCCGGTGGAAGTGAATGGTGTTTGACTCGGGCACGTCAGTGGGTTCGAAGGTGCTGGACACCTGGGGCATGAACTGACGGAAAATGCTGACGCTGCCGTGCCAGAAGGTTGGCTGTGGAAGCCGCCCAGCGAGAGTCCAGGAGCGGGTGGTCGGATCGTAGGCCTCCACCACGTCTGACAGCTCAAAGGTGTTGTCGTAACCGCCGGACACGTACAGCTTACCTCCAAGAGCCGCCACGCTGCCTCCAACGTGAACCTGAAAAAAGAAACGCAATGAGTACAGCCAGTTTTTAAACTGAACTTCCTGCCAGAGTCCTGCAAGTATTAGAAGTTTCCCTGCTCCAGCACGCCTGACTCGAATCTTTTAATCAAGTCTGATGTGTGTCAGCTCTTAATACATGCAGGACTCTGTCCCGCGAGGACTAACGTTACCCAGCCCTAACCTAAAGCGAATTGTTAGATTTTGTTTCCCTCTTTTAAGTTTACAGACAACCAGAAGCTATTTTAATCCATCTATTATTTGTATCGCTTATCACAATGAAGGGTCATAGGTAGCTGGAGCCTATCCCAGCAATCATTGGGTGAGAGACGGGGTACACCCTGGACAGATTAATCAACATGCATGTCTTTGGATGGTGGGTGGAGAGAACAAGCAAACGCTACACAAAAAGGCTACTGCCCGAGGTAAGACTCACACCAGCAACCTTCTAGCTGTGAGGCAGCAGACCACCACTCCACCGTGCAGTCCACTATAACAATAACAACAAGTCATTATTATGCTAATCATTTTCCCCAAGGCTATATTCAACTTCTGATTGATTACTAATTAATGTAATTGAGAATAAAGCTCTTATATAATTGGTATATTAACGATACAGCACATCAAAATACACAAAGTTAATAAATGATTTTTTCCGCTTTTTATTGATAAAAACTCCTTTCAGAATGGTGCCTTTACATCTCAACTTAAAGATCGTTATTATTTGCAAATGTTTTTTTTTTGTTTACTCTTTGGGAAAGACGGTTAAAAATAATTTGTTCATTTTTATGTAGTGACTGTGTGTTTCTGGCACTTTGTCATGCTTTATCTGAGCTATCAGAGATCACAGATAACTTTTGGAAAAGCACGCCACCTTACAAGCATCCAAAGTGAAATACAAACCTGGGTCATTGGGCTAATTTTGTCCCACTCGTTCTTCTGAGGGTTGTAAACATCCACCTCAGCTGAGTCATCTCTGTAAACAGAAAGAGACTGAAGTCTTGTTACTGCGTCTGGTAAATCTTCCCTGTATACTTCAATAGTTCACATGTAAAGAAGGCAAATTCATTGTGGAACACAGGGAGGAGAGTGCAATGCTTTTGGAAATCTAGAGGAACCTTAGCACCTTCGTTTGGTCCAACAAGGAATTGTTGCTAAAGTCAAGATAAAAACAGATGAGTTGAGTTGAGACGGACAAAGTGTTCGAACAGAACTCAGTGGATGCGTTATATCTTAGGTTTGCTTCAATGTGAACAACTATCTGATCAGGGAAACTGCTGAAATGTTGTTATCCAGGATTTAAATTATTTAAATGACAAATTACAAAGAAAGCTCATATTCTAGCTTCTCGTCATGTGTTCCAGGTTAAATCCACAGTTGTCATCTGGATTTAAGAGGGATTTAAAAGAGTCACAGTTTTAGAATTTCCCAGCAGAGCTCCTCCCTCTCAGACTGCAAGTTTACTTGTGGTTCCTTGAGTTTCTATAAGTAGAATGGGAGGCAGAAGCCTCAGTTATCAGGCCTCGCTTTGTGGAGCCAGCTCCCTGTTTGGGTCCAGGCAGCAGACAACCTTTACCTGAATACTTGCTTAAAATCGTTCCGCTCTGATGAAGCCTATAGTGTGGTCTGGCTTTGCCATCTTGAAGCTAGGCTTCTACTGCTTTAGACTATTTCATTCTCCATGTACAAAGGTTTGATATTATTGTCATATGTAACTTGTGATTCTGCTTTTCTTTCACAGCAGCTCTCCCTGGCTCAGTTATAGTGTTCTCTACATCCCTGATCAATCGAGGTAGAACATCAGCCCTCCTGGTTCTGATTCTATTGGAGGATTGTCAAAAAGGAAGGTTTTCTTCTCTTCTAACCCGCCGCCTTGTGCATGTTCAGGACGAGGGATTTAACCGAAGAGAAGATTTGATGCATTCGGAAATTAGTTTTTAATTAATATCTTACAGATATTATGAACTGGACTAATTGTTTCAATATAGATTAAATCTACACTCAAACTAACTGGATTAAGACTTCATCTCACCTAACAAAGTATATGAGGCCGTTGAGGGTCATGGTTTTTGGAGTGAAGGACCACGGAGGCAGCCGTCCACAGTTGACCATTGTCCATCGGTTGGTGTCTGAATCGTAGCTCTGGATGGCCATGGTGTCCTCGTCAGTCAGGGAGCCTATGGCATACAGGCGTCCGCTGCACGCGGTCGTGGAGCAGTTGTCCATGGGATGCAGCATGGCTGGCAGGGCCTCCCAGCAGTCCAGCGAGTGGTTGTATCGCTCGGTGCTGTCCGACGCCACCACGTACAGCTGGCCTTTCAGGACGCAGGAGCTGTGGTATTCTCGGGCTTTCAGCATTGGCGACACCTCAGTCCACTCGTTCACGCTGGACTTGTAGCGCCACACGCCATCGTAGAGGCGAGAGCCATCCGAGCCGCCTGAAGGGCACAGACATGTTTGCATTTCATATTGACAACTGGTGATCAGTATCATGCACTGATTTAACACAAGTAGTAACAACTGCTGATGAGCAATTCAGAGCTTCAGCTTTTTTTTTTTTTTACAGATTTCTGACTGAGTTGTCTTTTTTACTCATGTTCACAGGACGCATGAGAGAAGTTCTGTATTTGTATATTTTGAAAATGAAGTCAGTATACAAGGTAATAAAAATAGGAGGAACAAGACACTTTCAGTTTAGCACAATGTTGTCAACATTTTTCTTTTCAAATCAGAAACATCTGACTCGCACCCTTTGTTTCCCAAACTTCCAGTCAGGCTTAAAGTCAGTTTCCCTAAAGCAGGGTGTCCAGCTCTGGTCTTCGAGGTCCGCAATCCTTCAGGTTCTCTTTATATCCCTGCTCCAACACACCCGACTCAAATAAGTCACTGTTGGATTCATTTAATGCAAACCAGGTGTGTTGGAGCAGGCATACATAAAAAATCTGTAGGTAAGCAGCTGCCTTTGGACACTCTTGCAGGTTTTAAAAAAATACCTTGCACACTGCATTCTGGGTAGACATGGTTGCACAAAGACGTCTTTGTTTAAATATTTTGTGTTAAAGTCTACTTCAAAGTGAAATGAAAAATAAATAAATTTGAAGCAAATCAGCTGAAGATAAGGGGCAAAAACACATCAGGTCCAATCCAGGAGACAGTAACAGTGTCTATGGATCCATCCTGGCTTTGCAAAAGCAATATGTTGCATGTTATTTTGAGTAAAGTGTCACCAGAAAACATTTTATTTGTGTGCCATGTTTGTAGTGTCATGGCTCTGCAGATCATGTGTATGTCATTTGCATAGGCGAGTCTGCTTTGCAGGCAGCAGGTTCAGACAACTATCATCTTATGAACTTCTCAGTCTTTCATCTGTGGTCTGATCACCCGTCCCTGCCGGATCGCTTTTCTCACTCGTGTGGTAGCATCGGGCCTCTGCAGTATTTGTTCTCACTTCGTTTTTTCCCCCATTTTTTCTTGTACGCTGTGTCTCTCTCTGTTCATTTATTCATCCCATAGCTCCAGTTTGCTCCTGCATGTCCCCCCCGCCCCGCTACTCATCCACCTGTTTTGCCAAAAGACAACATTATCAGAAAATGTTTAAAGTCGAGAGTTGCCCGATTCCTTTTGGATCCTCCAACAGCCGTTACGGCAAGTAGCAAATAGAGGGGATTAATTCTCTAACTATTCTGGAAAAAATCTATGAACTAAAGCATGTTTCAACTAAACTTCATGTAAAGAAGAATATTTTAGCTGAAGTGAAAACAACTGAACAGGACATACAGAAAGAGGAAATACAAGCCTGGAGCCTTGTGTTACATGTCTTCATTTAATCAGCTGCTGGATTAGACCTAATGCTGGGCTCAGAGACCTATTTTGGTCGCAAATGTGACCAAGACTTTGTTGGATGCAAATGACATTTCACAGGGCCCATTGTCGTACTTTAATCAAGGACTTTCCAAGCGATAACCTCCATTTAAAAAAAGTGAAGCTTAAGCAGAAGTGCCAACAATTGCAGTTCTCCCCTCATCCACTAGGGGCTTCAAAACAGAGTAAATCTCCATAGACTCCATGTTAAAAGGCCAACTTCACAACAGAAATAAAGATGTTTACAGCCTGGTTTTAAAACAGTTTACGTTCATAACAACTGTCAGAGGGTTCATTTTTAATAATTTATTCATTTAGATCTTATTTAATTTTTAAATTTAACATAATTAGGTGCCGTGTCTTTTTGATTTACAGGTATTTAATATCCCCAGGATTATTCCCTATTAAAGGCTTACGTTGGTGGAGGTATGCATCTCTGACTCCTAGTTACACATGTACCCATATTATCTCCTGATGGGTACAGGTTTTATTGCATTTTTGGGATGTTTCAGATAGTGCAGACATATGTCCTCTTTCCTTTCATTTAACAAAATTCTCAAATATCATCCTAAAAATCAAGAAAATTAAAACTAATGAAACCAAATATCAAATTCTAAGAGCTTAAATGCTATTTTAGCTAATTAAATATAACTAAACTACTGGTCAACATTATGCAATCATACTGTATGTGGCTGTTTCCGTCAGTGAGCTAACAGCACTAAATTTATGCCTCCCGTCAGTTACTTCCAAGAGTTTCTTAAAGGAGGTGCTGTCTTCAGACAAGACTGGTCAACTAACTATAATGATGCTGCCGAAGATAATGTTGCTGTGGTCCTGGCAGCACACTGCGTCCCTCCTTGTTCACACGTCGCCAGGAGCCAAACAGCCTCCAGTTTATTTATAAGCAATCCCTGACAGCCATATCACAAGATGAAGGAGCAGGAATGGGACATCTACACACTGGGGATTCATGCAATCTTCTAAAACAAAGATAACATAAGCACTGAACACAAGTGGGACATCAGCGCAACAATCTGGCTGTTTTCCTGTGTTTTATGTACACGACTCAAATCTTCAAAACAAATCAATATTATACTTCCTAAACTTAGAAAGCTATTGAGAAGATTTGAGTTTTAACTGAGACCAACATTGTCTTGTCTCTGGATGGCAGCCGCATCGTTGAAAAAAAAAAAGTCTTTAATTGACTTACCAGTCACATACATATCGTTTCCAAGTGCAGCTATGCTGTAGCCTCCTCCAAGGTGGTCGGGGAATTCAGCCAGGTAGCGCCATTGTCCAGTTTGAGGGTTGTAACAGTCTACTGTGACCAGCTCATCACAGTCCTGGTCGCAGCCTCCGACCACCACTAGGATTTCTGCCAGTCCCGTGGAAGGCCGGGGCCTCATGCGGTGGCAGGGTCTATCATGGCGGTCATACTCGCAGGACTGGAAGCTGCGGGCTTCATTCACCATGCGGAGGCAGGTGGGCGACAGGTAGACAAGCGGGTCGCTCTCCACGTGGGCCAAAAGGAAGAATCTCCTTACGAATGGCAGCCGAACCTGCTGGAGGAGCTCAGGCCAGTAGTGGAGTCGACGCTGGAGATCAGCCTTGACCCAGCGCACCGCGATCTGATAAACTGTTTCCTCCTTGTCCACGCAAAGTTCATTGTCTGACACAAACTCAAGGAGGCGCTTCCACGGCAACCGTTCAAAGTCGGTCCCTTTCGCCAGCTCCATGATATTTTTGAGCACAAAGCGGCGTGCGCTGGCTGCCAGCTCCCTGCACGCGTAGGCCTCGGCAAAGTCCTGAATCTCTAAGCAGTTAGAAACATCCAGTCGCTGCTCCAGAAACGCACAGCAGGCCTCTTTCACTGACGGGAACTGAAACAAGTCAGCTGTCTTCAGCAAGAGGTCCACGTTATCCTGAGTGACGGTGACCCGTCCTGTGTAGCAGAAGTCCACCAGCAGGCCTAAAAGCTCGGCCGACACCTCGTGTAGAACCACCCGGTCCATCACGCTCTCCCTCAAGGTTCCGGCGAACATAGCCCGGAAGTAGGTGCTGGCAGCAGCCAACACCGTGCGGTGGCAGTGAAACTCGCGTCCTTCTGCACACAAAGTCACATCAAAAAACTTCCTCTCTGCACGGAGTTCGTGGATTCCCCGCAGCAGGTTGAAGGCGTGAGCCGTGTCGAAAAAAGGCAGGGTGGACGGTTGCGTCTGCAGGACGGGCTTCTCCATCTCTCCTTCGCTGCTTTCTCCTGTGGTTGACTTCAGAACACTATTTTCATCTGCAATGGATAAAAAACAAAAATAGGCATCAAATTCCAACTCCAATTCCTGGAAAACGTGCATACATAACCTGCATCAGAGATTCCCGAATCCAGTCCTTAAGGCCGTCTGCCCTGATGGCTTTATTCATTTATTCACCTTCACGCCATATATTTACAAATTTATCAGCTATTGATTATGTGTGAATGTCAACTTCCAAAGAAGTTTTCACAAGCTTTTAGAGGGAAGTCTAAGTAAAGAATGACATAATAAGCCTTACTGTATTAGATGCATAGAAGAACCGTGATGGTTTCAATGGTTCCATGCTTCAACACACCAGACTCAAATAAATGGCTCAACAGCAGACTTGTGAGGAGCATTTCAGAGACCAACTTAAGTCATATGTGTTGCAGCAGAGAAACTTCTAAGACCAGTAGGATAGTGTCCCATAGGGATCCCTGACCTACAAGGTAACCTATTGCTCACAATTAAACCCCACAGAGCAACACACTACCATGTTAGCGATGGCACATAGATGTGCTAGCTATTTAGCAAAGTTCAGTGTTCAGACCAAACTGTTTTCAGTTGTACCAGTAAAAGACCAGCTAAGATTCTCCCACAATCCCAACTCGGACAAGATTTTAAAATCAGATTGACTTTCAGTCTGAGAGTGAATCTGATTCTTCTACTCATATCAGATCAACACATCCAAAGATACAAACAAATATAGATATTTCCTCCACAACTAGTCTGCCAGATCAAAAACTCATATTCAAAAAATCTTTCTAATAAGCTGTTCTTATCTTACATACAAAGCTGTTATAAATACAGGATTTTAGAGACGCATTTCCTACCCGACGAGCCCCTCCAGGCAAGTTTCACAGGTGAAGTCCCAGCATTTAACACTGAGGATACAGGAAAGCAAACCTCGGAGAGTCGTGAAGGATCTGAGCAGCTCCTCAGCCGTGTTTAAGAAAAAGGGCTCGCTTGTGGTCTGGGGCTATAAATACACCAGCAGTGTCCATTTCCAGAAGGGGCTGGGGGTTGGATTTTTTTTTGGGGGGAACACCTAACATGCAGTGAGCTGAAACCATCCCCACCACCACTGGTATGTCCCTGTGGTCAGTCAGCATGAGTAAGTAGTCTTTTTGAGAACATCCAGGAGAGCCTTGGCCTCCTCATCGTCTTCCGTGCAGCTTCCCGTCAGCAGAGAAACCCAAGAAGGTCTGATCCGGTCATTTCTCTAAGGAAATACCTTTCAAAGTTTTGGACTGACTGTATTGAAATGAGCTGAAATTAATGTTTTCACTGCTGTTAAAATCAGCTGAACAAGAACAGAGTGAAGTTTTAGTCAGTGGCATGCGTTAATCCCTCCCTGAGCTTCTAGGAACAAGATTATTTCTTCTCAAAATATACAGATATCTGCTTACAGATGTGTGTTTAAAGGTTGTTATTAAGCCCCTGATCCTCTCAGCAAAGCCCAGCACACATTCCACACCGCCATTCAACAATGCAGAGGTCCAAGAAGCTGTACGGGGATCAAACCGCTCCCCTGAAGGGCACACAAATAAATGGGAAATAGCTTTCTACATGCGTTTAACCAAGACCTGCACTGAGACACAGCTTTCTGTACATTTTAAATCGCTTAAGACTCAGAAAATTCAAAATACCAGTGCTTCAGTGTTGGTTTTCTACCTTTTCCCCGACGCACAGAGATTTTTAAGAATTATTCAAAAGCCCCTTCAGGCAGCACTACATGACATAAATCCTATAAATCTGTGGTGGAAATCCTTATGTGGGCATATAAACACTTATTAAAACTACTGTGAGTAAACATAAACAAGTTAAAACACTACCATGTAAAGAAAAAGCAATACATGAAAACATCAACAGACTTTGGCAGCAGCGCTTACAAATGCCCTGTCCCATTAAAATAATAGTTTAGACCCGCAAAGCTTATTTGACCCTAAAAAAAACAAGTTACGATAAATAAAACTGTCAATGTTGGGAGTATTAATAGTAAGCAGATAACTGAGCTATTTGCTCAATATTTGTTGAATTGTGATGTTTGTTGTTACAAATATCCTGTCCTTGATAGTCATTTGTTGCAGAGAGAAAAATATCTGTAATTTTCTGAACTACTTGTTTCTAAGCGCAGATATATTTGTATATTTCAATGAATTGTTCTTTTGTGAAATCTCTATTTGTGACTTATGCTGCCAGAATATCCACAACAGTAGCTGAGTTTGGGGACTTGTTTAGAGTACACACTTCTTAGCACTCCATAGAAAATCTGCATTTCGTCACTAATCTCTAGTACTTTTCAGTAAATGCTGCGTTTGTTCTGGAAGCATCTATCACTCCTATATTTTTTGTTGTTTGCTAGTTTTTCTGCTCATCAAAGCTGTCAATTTTAGATATTTAGATATTTTCTGCATATCAAAATTAGCTGTATTAAAATGTGATATCACAAATTATTGTTTTTTTCCTTTATTTTAATGACAGCTTTTACATCAAACTCTTCAGCAAAAACAAAAACTGGAGAGCAGTGTTCATTATCAAAAGGAGGGAGGGCCAGACGGTGATGGGGAGGGAGAACAGAGGTGTAGAAACAATCTCACTGCTATGAGAAAAGACAAGAGGGAGGAGCGCGGCAGCCGAGATATGACGACACCACCAGCTTACATACGTACTCTGTATCAACAGAAAGAGCTCAATTCCCTCTTTCTTCTTGTGACATAACAGTATGAGTGCGTCTGGCCCCTGGAGCTGAACTCATGACCTGCAAATACATAAGACACAAGGAGACCTTGTTGCATTCATTTTTGGTGTTGTATCCCATCTCCTGTTCCTCCATTTGGAAACGTGACTAGACAGAACAACTAAATATAAAGCCTGGCAGAACTTTTATTAACAAACTGTGTTGTCAGAGTTCAAACATTGTTTTATAAAATCGACATCCACAAAGCAGCCCTTAAAAGCTACGCTGCAGTGAAATGACAGCATCATGAGCCTTTTAAGATTTTATTTATCTTAACATGTGCTAATCAGCATGGATAACTTCTGCAGAACTTTAATATTAGTGTCATAGTGGTGTTTCTTTGGACGTGCTGCATCTAAAATGCAAAGTATCTGCACACTGATTACTGCCATGCAAAAACAGCTGCTCTCTGCTAAAGGCACACAACCCCCCCTCCTCCCCAGCTGAGCCAGTCCTGCCCTTAAAAAGGCAAACGCATCACAGTTCCCTACTGAGGAGCGCCGGTACGAGCTCCCAGCAGCAACACTCAGATAAGACCATGACATTTTCATGGTGTGTTGATGCAGCAGCTTTGCGGTGTGCTTATACACAGTGATGCACCTGAATTACTCTGCTTTTAAACCGCCAATTGTTCAGTTTAAAGGATTTAGGCACATACTGTCAAACTGTCTTTCCATGAATTATTAATCCAACTAAACAAAATATTTTATTTATTATACTTACATAAGAATATGTATATGATTATTCTATTGTTGTGATTATGCTCCATCAATTTCAATATCACGTTGTTGCCTTTAGGTGTACTTCTACTTCACTTTGACAGATTTTCTTAATCGGTCAAATCTATACTATTATGTTAACAAACAGCTCTAAATTTACATCTGCCAAGTAACCAAATCCAAGTTTAAACTTAGTACAGTGGGTAAATATGAATGTTCATGGCCAGGGTGTCAGGTGATGAATTAAGTTCATTATTAAGATTATTTGTACTAGTAGACCGATCACTATCGTTTAAATGAACACAGCTTTAATCAATTCCATTGATTGCTTTAATTTTCCATCGCTGAACAAAGTGGAACAGAATGAAGAGAGGATTTTAAATAAAAGAGATATAAAACAGAAATGTGGTAGCGGTATGATGGAGTAAAGAATGAGGTTAGTTACAGGAAAAAGAAAGACAGTGAGGGAGGTGATGATCATAGAGAAGGTTGAAGCTACTGAGATTTGGTTTGTTTGTATTCAGAACACAAATACAAACACTAACCTCTGGAAAATATATTTAGATTTAATTACATATCAATTAAATGAGGGCCTAGAATGACACACACACACTAACATATACATACATAAATATATATACATATATATATCTTATATTCTGATCTTTGAATCCAACATTTTTATCCTTATTGTATCTATTTCTTGTTTTTATCCTGCCTGTTGTCTTTTAATCTGTTAGTTTTTAGCTCTAAAGCTTCGTCATGGGGACCCTACATGCTGGGAGTTGTGTTGGGTCTGCCTTAGGAGACGTTGTCCCCTGGCGGGGGGGCTCTGCACCATGTGTGGAGATTATCCTGCTTTTTCTGGGTTGCGGTGGTATCTGTGTTGGACTGTAAAGCCCCTCAGCAAGGACGCCCACCTGTATCCTCTGTGCTTTGCTGTGTCACTTATGCGCATCTATATTTAGTGGTAATTTCTGCTTATTGATGAGCAGAAATTCATTTCTGGATTGAGAGAATTAAAAAACTGGCAACAGGTGTAATTTCATGTAGAGTACAGCTTGTCATCATGCACAGTCTCTCTGTGTTTATCTCCCATCAGGCCGTGTGCTTGTGTACGTTCATGTGAAAGCCTGCTTCCCTTGGAAATGCTCCAGCAAGCGAGCAGTAGCACAGGGTATTGTCAAAGCGAAATACCGAAGAACGGATCAGAATGTTCCATCTGAAGACAACCAGGATAGAATGATGGATAGAAGTCCAGTTTCCTCACACAGTCCAAAAAAAAAAAACATTCATTTCGGGTTAAATGGTGTTCCTAACTTCTTTCTAGGTGTGAATGTGGAGGCCAAGCGGGTCAATCTGGTGATGTCGCGGAGGCTCCACAGTCTATAATGGAGACGATGGATGGATGAAAATTTGGACTGACTGGTACCATTCTGAGTGTTCAAGTCACACTGGATGATTTCAGTAAGTATAAGGGTAATTTCAGCTCCACGTGAAAGTTTTTTGTGTAATGACTTTCACCATCAGGGATAAGTCCACAATGACTTGCTTGTGCATTCCTTAAATTCCTCCCTTTGAAACAGGAGTCAAAGTTAGAAAGTTCTGTAAAGTTTTGGAGCACTCACATCACATAACCACACATGTCAGCTTTTGTTAGGACAGAGAGGCTAATGGCTTCATTTAGAAAATAATAAAACACGCTCCCCCTGCCCTCTCCCCAAGGACATGCTTGGTTCATGATAACATTCAAATCGATGAGTTAATGGCACTGTGCAGCTTCGGAGCTCAGCAATGTGTCAACAGTAAACAGTACAAAACGATGTGATGAACATCAAAATAACTTCTCCACAGTTTATTACTTTCATCTAAAGCCTGCGAAAATGCGGATATATATACTTTTTAAACAAAATCCCATAATGTGTGGTCTTTACTGAAATGTAGAGTATTTTCAAACAGAAGCTCGCGCCGCTCATAAGAAACACCGATAGCGGCGCTGAGCCACATTTATCTTTCAGCCAGACGTAACGTTTTCAGCTAATGTCCAACCGTCGTCCGTTAAAAGCAAACAATAACCACCCAGAAACCGACGCACTCGGCGTAAAGAAACTTACCAAAGCGTGTCCTCACCGGATGATAATGAGTTTAGAGAATAAACAGCGCGAAGATGCCCCAAATCGAGTGAAGATGAAAGTTTGACGCCGCAGCCGCGCTCGGCCTCCTCTCCGCCATGACAGCCTGTGTGAAATGCTGCCTTCGCGTGCTGGCGGAAATATCACCATCCACCTAACTTCTGCGAATTCCCATTCATTATTTTTTAACTTATTTCTAAAATGATCCAGACTTTTTTGTGTGCATAATAGATTACACGGATTTAAAATAAACTACACTTGGTTACATCGGCATGTAAAAAGATGGTCTTAGAAAAGGTACAAAAATGTGAGCGATTATTATTATGATTATAATCGTTTAATATTATTTTACAATAATTATACTAATAATAATGCAGTAATGTAATGTAACACAATAGTTATTAAATTTGTGATTGTTATTATTGAATATTATTCTGCTTTCAGTATGAATTTTTATGCATATTATATAGACATTATTTTATTTGTCTTCCACATAAGGAGCTACCTCTGCTTTGACTGCGGGGTTGTTACCATGGTGACTGTCCCTGTTTGGGTGGTCTGGGTCCTGCACTGCAGACCTGTGGTTGCGCTGTGGTGGGCATGGTCTGCCCAGGCCAGCGGGCGGTAATGTTTCAGAGACATCTTATGTTATAGGGGGTTGATTTATGTCCATTTAGTCTAATCAAGAGAGCATGTCCAGATGTGCGTTTACTTATATTTTTTAACCCTTTATCAACCCAAAGCGGAGCAGAAAAGTCTAATATTAAAAACCGAAGTTTTCATTTAGCAAATTTTCATTTAGCAAGTTTTCATTTAACAAAATCTGAAAAAAATACCAATTTATTTTTTATATATATTTTTACTATTTCTGCAAGTAATAGGTAAAAAATTATTGTAGTCTAACCTTCTACTTTCTGTTATTCACCAGGGGGCGGGGGACCAGTATCATATGATGGACAACTGGGTTTTGAATAAAGTTCTACCATAAAGTGATGTAAAATATGCAAATTAGATACGTTTGACTTTATAGGATGCAAAACATTTTTTTTTTCATTTTGTGAATCACTTTGTGCTGCAATCTTGCTTGAAGAGTGCTATGCAAATAAAGTTTGGTTTGATTTCAAATATGAAAGAAACTTGAGAGCAGAGGGCTCAGAAGGTCATCAGTGGTGCGCATGGCAAAAGTATGTAACACAATTAAAATACACCTTCTATTTAAACATGACTCTTCCAGGTAAAATATCAGTTTCCAACACATGATAATTATTTTAAACTTGCTCTCCAGGTCCTCAAAATATATAAATAAATAAATAAATTGTCCGGTTGCTTTGCAACATTTCATTTTACCTCATTGCCGCATTCCCTGTTACATCTGCAATTCCCATTTCTATCATTTTATGGATGCATTATCTGGTCCCCAATCCCCAAAGATTTGAATGTAAAAGTCAAACAAAGTTTCCAGTTTAAAGAAGAAAGCCCTAGGTTGTAAGGTTAGAATGAAATATATATATATATATAACCCTAACCCTTCCAATTGGGTTGAAATATTACTTATTAATGTTTCAAGGACTAGCATCTGTTTTTAAGTGACTGCTGTGAACATGTTGTAGGAGACCGTTTTTCCTGTCAAGGACGAGAACACTGGTTTTGTTTATATTGAGAAGAATATAAATTTAATACTGAAGATAAAAGAAGTTGAACATACATTAAACATTTAAACATGAAGGGACAAAATATTAAGACATACAGACATGGTACGAGGTCAAAACCCGGGGAGAATATTCCCCAAAGACCTGTGGATCCCACAGAAGTCTGGAGCTATTCTGCCCCCGTCAGATAGGGGAGCTTTGTTTAAAGACTTCGATCACATGGTCACAATCTGTTTCTAAACATTTCCCTGATGGAAAGACGCCGGCCTTGCTTTGGCTACAACAACCGAATAGCAGTTTAGGAGCCTTATGGTCGTAATTAACGTCAGCCAGACGTTAAGTAAGAGCAAGGTAATTAAGCTAATACATGAAATTCCTCTACAATGTGAAACAGTCATTTTGAACACAAAGCTGTGAAAGTCCTGACTTTTGCATTCATGATTCCTTTTACAGTTGTCTGTTTTCTTTTTCATTTTTACAGGGAGGGTGACAAAGCAGCCATTCTTACTGCAGAATGACCATTAAATATAAATCCGATTTAAGCAGTTAAAGAATATTTTCTGACAAAATAATCCTCTGTTAGTATTATGGTGATGTAGGAACTGGAAAGCCTTAAATCTGCAGGGTGCATAAGCAAACTGTTACCAAGGACTCTCATAAACATATAATGAAACCCCATAAAAGTCTATAAACACACTGAACAAAGCTATATTTGTATGTTTTTTAAAATTTCTTCACTTGGGGTGTTAGGTGGGGGTGGGAGCTAGAGCCAATCCCAGCTGACATAGAGCGAGAGGCGGGGTACACCCTGGACAGGTTGCCAGTCCAGAAATATATAATAATATAACCATGAAATAGTAAAATAAGGAAACATTATTGTGTAATATAGTTCATTATTCTTAAACTATAATTCATTTTTATTGTATTCTGTAATTCTGAGTAATGCAGTGAGCTCCCAGATACTGGAGATATTTGATACAACCGGGTCTGAAATCTTATTTTAAGCTCTCAATTAGCTATCAAACTGTTTATGCCTTACACAGGGAAAAAGTTAGTAATAAGGCAAAGATCATTGACTGTAAAGTTTGAAATCAGGACATTTGGATGGAGTGATCAATGAGTGATTGAATGTTTCCATAAAGCTTCATCAGTATTGTAGTATTGAAACCGACTTTTAAAGGAATGCTGCAGCATGATGTGTTTTTAGAGCTGTAAACATTATAATATTATGTCATTGTGATGTAAATCGCCTGTACTGTCTCTACATTTGTAAGATTTCTTTAAAACAAGTATTTTCTGGAACAAGAATAACTCAAATGCTTTCTACAGGAATAAACAAAGTTTTTATTTTTACTGTAAATTGTTCTTCATCACCTCACCACAAACCTGCTCCTCCCTCCAGATGCAAGAGTCCTCACCTTGCAGACATAGAAACCACCGTACATATGGATGTAAATAAGATGGATTTGTGCCTTTTTTGGTGTGTAAAAGTAACACCTGATCTTTATTTGCGAGCCAGCCCTGGTCCACGACGCCTCCGCCGCCGGCCTGCGAGCCAGCCCTGGTCCACGACACCTCCACCGCCGGTGGTTCCCGTCTCCGGGGAAGTCCCAGGCCGGGACGCTCCTCTTCCTGCTCCTCGGCCTCCGGGCCCTCCGCCGGAAGCGGGCCCCCTGATCCTTCGGCCTCTGGGACTGTTTTGAGCTGACAGAAAGGCAACAGTGACTCAAATAACCACCCGTTACAACCAAGGTAAGCAGAAGAGCATCTCTGAACGCACAGTACGTC